>JAUYWI010003676.1:0-19525 GCA_034780595.1 Parotoplana pacifica
AGGAGGAGAGGCAAGGAAACAAGGATAAAAACATGGAATCTGAGGGAAGTTGCATCTAGATTTAAACAAAAGATGCAACAGAGCACCTCAACAAAATTGGGAATGAAGTAGAAGTGATACTAAGGAAACAGAGCAGAAGTGTGAAAGGACAAGTGGGAAATGGAGGAAATTAAAGAAACTTGATAGTGGAACCAAGACACCAAAGAAAATTTGAAGAAAACTATACGGGGGGTTGTTTTACGATTTAAAATTTATTTATATGAGCATATGGCCATATGACCATATGGGGCTGTTTGTCCATAGAGTACCCATGTCCAATTGGGTATTGTGAGTTACGGCCCTATACCCGCTTTGAAGTCTAGGCAGCGCTATTAGTGCCAATGTCCACGTCAAATGCGCAGTAGATTACGGATAAATTTAAAAATTGTTTTAAAAAAATAGAATGTTATTGCTGTTTTTGACTATGTGCGGCTCGCAGAGGCTGTTTCCTACACTACGTTTTATGATTCTTGTTCTCTAATGCCCCTAGTACCGATGTTTCTGGTGGGGGCTTCTCCCCCACATCTCCTAAAGAATGTAGATGGCCCATAGTCACACAGATATAGATTCAAACATTTTTGGTTGTCTTATGTGGCCAAATAATAACTCAATTTGGTATAATGGGTAGCAAATGTGATGTACTATTTAGGGATATGAAGTTATACGAAATTGAAGATTTGTGATAATGAAATCTTCAACCTTAAATGCACCTATTTTCATCAGTTTTCTTTTATTAGATGCAGCGTATTCGAATTTGATGTGGTAGTAGCAGTCCGAATTCCGTATAATAATTAGAAAGTGACCTTTTTTGGCGGTTTTATGTCCAACTTTGTTGGGGAAAAAAACGTTTACTGGTTTTACTGTATTTGTGTAAAATGCAGGTAGTTTTACTAAAATTCAAAAATATGTGTAAGCAATTTGAAGGATTTTCTATGAGTTGCGCCTAATTCTCGGTGTTAAATAGGGTTTCGAAAATGTTTGAGGTAAATATGGGAAGAAAAAAGGACCATGGACGAAAAAATAGTATTCATTTAGACCATAGATGAATAAAAAAGAATCTGGGTCAAAGAACAAAACAGCGTATCAAAAATTGGAGTATTACACAGCTAAGAAAGAAGTTAAAAGAGGAGTGGTTGTTGAAGAAAAGTTAGTTACATGGCTAGAATGGTAACGTAAGCTTGACATGAATGAATGGGAGACAATCATTTACAAGGGTAAGCCAAAAATATATTAACTCAAGAAAGGATATTGCCTCAAAAGAGAATGAAGTGAAAGACAGATGGGATGAGTATTTTTTTCATTGAGTACAATGAAAAAAAAATGATGTAGCTCTAGACACCAAGTCGGAAAGGCGAAAGGTCTTATTTTTGCCTTCAGAAGAGAAGAAAGCAGCTATGTCTAAAATAAAAACGAGAAAGGCTAGTGAAACATCTGAAACCACAATTGAGATGTTTTCTATCCTAGGTTCACTTGGTAGAGATGTAGTTAAAACACATCCAAAAGGCATGGGAGATTGAACAAATCCCAGATAGATGGAATAAAAGAGAAAATGATCAAAATCTTTGAATCAATGTAAGTACGTTAAAGCAAGTACCCAAGTTAAATCCACCATTGGCCTATCTTCATCTTTCCCCATTGAAGTTGGACTTCACCAGGATTCATCCCTCAGCCACTTTCTCTTTGCCTTGTCATCAATAGAAAGCACTGCAAGAAAGGATACCTCTTGAGATTTCTTTTGCTGATGATCTAGTTCCCATTACTCGTAGTCAAGAAGACCTTCAAAGGAAAGTCAGATCATGGTAAGATGGCTTAAGAAGGAGGCCTCAAAATAAGCATATATTTTGGAAATTAGAGTTTTAATTTTTCACATTTTTGGGGGTAAAACTTTTAATCTTCTACTGAAAATGTTGACAGATTGATCTCCTATTTGAATCTTAGGTATGACATATTTTAACTGATCTCAAAACCCAATAAGATTGGCTTCAAAAACTAGAAATCTGTTTGGCGCATTTTTATAGATGTTGGCTGAACATCTATGATAACATGTGTTTAATTTGTAGATTTTGTATTTACTTTAAACTCTCAAAAATCCTATTCATATTTTGCAATTGACGCTGTCATGCGATCTATTTATGATTTGATTTTTATATGGCTTACATATATAAATACTAATTAAACGCCCTAGTTATATTCAATTAGTGCCTCTGTTTTGTAAGAAAATGTAGATCAGCATAAGTAACTATTTACATTTATTTTAATGTAGGTAGGTACCTAATATACATCCAAAGGATACATACCTACTGTTATTTTAATTTTGGCCGCGATATCTGCTAGTAAACAAATAGTTACCATTATTGATAAATGTTTTTAAACATTCTCACATGATTGGTTCTTTTGCCAAACAGTTAATAACGGCAACCAATTACTAACAATAGCAAACGACAGTTGTGTATATCATTTATTGTTGTATCTAAACATATTTGATAAATAATAACGCATATTAAAATCTATTTAATTTGATTCATTTGACGTATTTTGTATTGTGACAAAATGTACCTATTAATTTAATTTATCTTTTCTGCAAACCTAGGTACTTTTTAAACATTTCTGAAATAAAGTTATTCAAAAAACTTCTGGAATCTTACTATTAAGTACAATTGTTTTGGTAAGTGCATCTTAAGACTCCCTGAATTTAAATGCTTTCTTAGTTAGTTATACAACTGAAGAAACGTTATGTATTTTTTAAATACATTTACCTATTTAACTTTTTTTTGATTCAGCATCAGCATTTTTTGTAAATTTTTGATAATTTATTTAATTTACTTTTGAGTATTACTAGCGAAAATAATATGTCGATTTTAATATTTAGAAATAGTATGAGGTGTGACACCATTGTCAATTCACAGATTGTGCCAAGAAACATAGATATGATGAAAACGTTTTAAAACGATTCAAAATCATGGTCATTTACTAAACAGACGCTAGAATAAAACTGTAGGGTTGATAATAAACAATTATATTTTATGATAACTATTATAATAGAAATTTCATACTAACATATCCAACAAAAGAACAATAATATAATGTAGCTGTTAGTACTTATAAATAACTTTTGATCTACTCAAACTGGAAACCATTGCACGCATCTGCGTGGAATACTTCTATGAATGCTTTGGCAGAGTGCTTTGTAACGTGCAGGCCAATCGACGCTACCACGTTTCCCGATCCACAGCTTCGGAAAAGTTGCATCCAGGAGTCCAGCACAACAGTGGCGTACCTAATAAGGAGGTGTCCCATCTTGTTGAAAATACAAAGAGTTGAAATCGAGATTTTGCAGTTCAAGCACAACAGAGGTTTGAAGCATATTAAGATAATTAGCCTGATCAATGTTTCTTCTAAGAATATCGGACCGAGTACTGCATTCGAATGGAGTCCAGCCCAAACTCTGATACCCGGTGAATTGAGGTGCTGCTCGTAGGTGTAATGGAGATTTTGTGTAGAATAATAGACAAATTAATGTCTATTAATTTGTCCTGTCAACTTAAAAGTTGACTCATCTGACAATACGTCGCTGTTCAGAATAATAGGAGTTTCCGTAACCTGGTCGGTGAATAGCTCGCAAAACTATACTCGTCTATCGGTGTCGTCCTCCAGAAGACTGTGAATCAGACGCGGTCTGTAGCATTTCAAACTCATATCTTTAATAATTTTCTGCATAGATGTACAACTGTTGAGAAGCTTTTGCATTAGATGTTGTGGGATGTTCTTGCTAAAATTGAGCGACCAAGTATTGGCTTTCTTTAAATTTGGGAATTCCAAAGAAATGAAATTTGATCAAAATAGGTCGATAACTTAAATATATACTACCCACTAAAACCATCGGACTTTGTATGGAAAAGAATTTTTGCTGATTTCACCGAATGTTTTTAAAAATATAATTGAAACGTCCTGTTGCTCAAATTTAACCATCTTGTTAGAAGATTGAATGCTTAGGTTTCTAGTTTTTGATCTATGGGTTCTGCCAAACCAGGTCCGGTCCAAAAATTGTTTTATTTTAAAAGTGAGAATTTAGTTTTATTTCTCGAAATGATTAAGATATAGCTATTACGATGATTTGCTAATTTCTGAGTCAATTCAGTTAATTGAAAAAATAATAATTTTAACACGTTGAACTGTATTTCTCTTTGAAAAACGCACGTTTATGTTTAGTTAGCACACTGTTATAATGTATCAGATATAATACAGGGTAGAATATTTTCATACCTAACTGGATGATTTTAAGCAAAGGCGTTTTTATCTTTTTATTAGCTTATTAGATATAGGTACTTAATTTTCTCAAAATTTTCTACTATATAAGGCTCATTTTGGTAAAAAGAATAGTAGGTACCTACTCGTCAATTACATTAAAATAATAAATTAAGAATCTAAGTTTTTCGTTGAGCACAAAAATTAACATTTTAAAATAGCCATAGTTGTTTTAAAATAATACCGATTAGTAAATTGTTAAATCTTCTAATTTTTGATATCAGAAATGAGTAATACCATAAAATGCCAACTTCATTCTAATCGGTTTATCTTGTTTATTGGTTGACTTATAAAAATGATACATTAGAGAACCACAGAGGTACCAAAATATTTTTGAGGCTACATTAGGGGTACCATCATAGAGTTAAATAAAAAGATGTTACCATAGAGTTAAGAAGATGTGTTTCTAAGATTCTAAATATATAAATTTTAATAGTTAAAGCATACATATCACCTAATTTGACCTGACGATTTTATCATGTTTTGAGTTTGAGTTTTAGAAAAGTTATTCGTAGTACGTACAAGTTAAGTTATATCGCTGCCAATATTTAGAGAAATTATTGTTATCTTTGCGATGTTAGCACTTTTCTGAATTGCCTGTGTCTAATAGTTAAAAAATACTTTTCAAGTGGACATTGTACTAACAGTCATCAATGAAATCAAATTAATGTTAGCTTTCTAGTATTTATAGGTACGAGTATCTATATTATTTCAGACTTTTAGAAAAGAATGTAGGTACCTACACTTGTTAGATTCTGGAAATCATAAATTTTGATCTTTGATGTTAAACATATTTTATTATGATTTTATTTTTGTTTCGGAACAAATTTTATTTTACAATACGTCCTACGTTTCTATACCCACAATTTTAAGGGAAAAAACAACGGCTAGATTTTTCTAAGTTGCAAAAGATATCGAATGCATAGTATATAAATATCATACATGGTTATTTTAGAAGAAACTTGTCAAATGAAAATGTTTTAGAAATTAGTATAATTGTCTGGTAAAATTTGTATAGGTAGACAAATATTATACTTTTTGTCTTAATGTAGGTACTTTGTGTATTTTCTATGTTGCTTCACTCTGCTATGTGCTAACCCAACATTATAGGAGGCGAGTATCGAGGTGTATAATATGTTGTTAAACGTAAATTTAAACAGAAATTTCTATCTTTTGAATCACCATGATCAATCATTAACTGGTGACAATGTGTCGACATCATTTCCTTTAAAAATGAACTAGTAGCTACCTATATAATAGGTTATAAATATTCATCCATTGAAAACAGGCTCAATCAATCCAAGAGATTATTTTTTAATGATTTTACCAAATTTATGCATCCATATAATTTTAACTTTTGTTGTGAGGAATTGTATGTCCGTGCGTATTTAATATTTTATAAAATAGAACCACATTTTGAAGCAACAACCTAAAAATATTTATAAACTTTTGCAAAAAAGCACTACAACTACACAAATCTGATATTATACATTAGGTAATTTCAAGGTTTGACTTCAAACATTTTACAAAATATTTTAATCCAAACTGTGAATCAACCAATGGTTACAATGAGTGTTTAGTTCAAATCTTAGATGTAATAGGTTTAGGTTTGCCATGTACCTTTTTTTGTATTGTTATGTTTGACTTAAAACTTGTTTTAAGTCAGCTATTAAAGTTAAATGACTTGAAGTCATATTATGTCTGAAATGGAGTTTTTTTATAAATATACATCAAGTATAACATTTAGGCTGTTTTTGACAGTTTTTCAAATAAAATTGGATAACTTTTAATAATTTTTAATTAACTTTACCAGAACCCTTTTTTGTTCTGTTTTGGAAACGTATTATTCTAATAAAAGAACAAAGTAAACGGAAGGGTTATACGTATGGGTAATATTAATAAATTCATTAAGGGAAGTTGTAAACTTAAGTGAGTTTGGTTATAAATAAAATGCAGTCTGCAATGGTAGTTTGGTGGTCTAAAACTCCTACAATTCCGTCTAACTTTTGGTGAATCAAAATTGATCTTCTCAAAGAGATGCATCCTGTGATTATACAACCAGCAAATTTTTGTCAATCTGTCTCATTTAAAGCATAATAATTTAAATGAGTGACAGGTTTAGGTCAATATATGTATTCATCATTATAGTCAACTTTTAGATGCAAATGTTTTTTCTGTCATTACGGTTGAAGAAGAAAGAAAGTATATTTTCAATTAAATTTACTACTCTAAGATAATATTTACAAATATGACTATATCTATCTAGCGCTGTATCGTGCTAGTAAAATTAGTTTTGTTTGATCTCTTGATATTGTACTCATCTAATTAAAAGCAGTTTAATAAATTGATATATTAGTCAATAAATGGTAAAGATATTTTACGAATGATTGACACAAATAGTCTATGTTAATATGTTTTTGATGTCATGCAGCTGGACGAAAAACATCTTAATTTAAAAGATTCAAAAAAATTTGAGGTATACTTTATTTTAATATCCAAGTTCCCTTAAGCATTTTCATCTTCAATTTAAGAGAAACCAACTGAACAAATAGATGTAAATAAATATGATGTCTATATGTTAGTTAATATATCTAATATTATATTACTAAAGAATTTGTTTTATTTTTATTCACTGTTTCAAATATTAGCAGTTTGATGCAATGCATCTCAACCACTTTAAAATGGTTACATTAGTAGTGGTGGTACATGGTTTGTTTTCTTATTAATAGATATCGCTTCCAAATATTTTAATACATTTTTGTATTGGTAACTTATTGATATTACCTAATTTGTTAATATACCTCTGCAGACAGACTCCCTTGCATAATAGTCATATTTCAAAATTGAATGTTACATTTAGTTTTATAAACAGAAGTTAATTTGGGTGATCATGTACATATGTACATCTTATTTGAGCGGCGGTCGATATGTGAAGTTTATTATCCAATTATTTGCTGGGTATTATATTTCTAATTGTAATTCGAAACTTAGTGTCATTTTACCATTTCCGATAATTCTCTAATAATGTTTCTATTGATCACAATTTTCACATGTCTTAGAAAGAATTTTTTTACGTTTAGGTACCTACCTAATACCTAATATGCATGATTTTTCTCATTAAGTTTTATACAAGATTATGTTTAGATTCATTATACCTACCTATGTATATACAGGTGGAATACTTAGCTGACGTTTTGTATCAATATTATATAAAATAGAATGACTATCAATAGTTATCCAATATTTGTCACGAACAAGATCAGCTTTTATCTTTAACAATTTGCAATAGTGGAGGAGGGTGGACTCTCCTGAAAGATTAAATCCAAAAGTATAATATCTTACTTGCACTGGATATAACCTTTCGTTTTAATTTCCTTTGCGAATGAACCGGTAAATTGGAATTTCCGCTCAGAAAACTTTAAAGGCAGACTTATGAGCTTATAAGCTTTTAGATCTAGATGACCGGACTCTTAGTATGATGAACATAAACAGATAGGTACCTACTTTATCTCATTATTTTTTAATCATTAATATTTTCAGAATCAGTGACCAATATCGTTAAGCAGTTTACAACTACCTATAGTTTTTTGTAGTTTTTAGACTTTCTGAAATTCTGTATTTTAGATAGCAATCTAATAAAAAATTGAATCTAACAAAACTATTAAGTTAATAATTTTAAAATTAATTTATAATATTCAAATGAAACTATCTGAGCGAAGCTTTTTCCCACTAGACAATAAAACTAACAATAGATAACTACAATTTTTACTTTTTATTTTAGTTAAATTCTTTTTTTGTTATGTTTCTTCAAATATGTTACTTCAAATATCTCTTGTGTGCTGTATTCCTTATGTTTACAATTATAGGCAAAGAAGCATATATACCTAAGTATTGAAATAATACGATTAATATTGGAGATAAATCTATCTATCAGATGTTAGGCACACAATCATTTTAATTTTATCCAATAAAAATAGGTAACGGCAGCAGGACAACATCTATTGCATACCTAATACTCTAATATAGAATATAACTAAATGTCTTACAGCATTGTAGATATCACATTATTGTCAATAACAGTGTTGTGGAGGAAGTCTTGACAAAAACAAACAAATTTTCAGTTTTTTAAAACAAAAGAAAACATCTTTAATCAAGAAACTATCAACCTCAACTGCGCTAGTGCCGTGCATGCAATATTGGCTACGTACTGTGTGTTCTGAAATTTTTGAATGCTAAAACATCAACACTGTAGAATCTATTGTTTCTGATGTTGATAACTTGTAGTTGTTTCCAATTAGTCTTTTTCTTAAGAAACTTTAATTTTGTAATATCCTATCTGTCTACCTAAAATAGGAAACGTGAATGCTAGTGACTAATTGACTGATCGCATCATTCTACATATATTGATTTATCTCTCAATATATTGTTTGATATGTTGTCTGATTACCTATCCTAATTTGTTCTTTATTAAAAAATTTCATTAGATTTTAATGTTAGCAAAATAAATTTTAATATTTTTGCTTGTTATTATATTATCTAATAAATCTGATAATTTTTAAGATTTCAATTTTAGATTATTAGTTTAGAATTTAATTAACAAAACAGTTTTCTCTAAACTATAAAAATAATAAATTTGTGTGCGTGTATAATAAAACGTTTTGTCTTTTGTTTTGATTCATAAAAATTAAGCTAAAATCTTCTATAAATAATATCATTTTAGTATAGTTTAGTAGATGGACCACTAGTTGTCTTTAGTTTATTGTTTGGCAGAGAGCTCAATTTATTTTAAATTACCTTTTTGGAAATTGGAAAAAGATTGACTGTGCATTCTTGCTATTTGAATTATTTATATTTCATATTTTAGAGTTAATTTTTTAAATAGAACAATATCTAGCTAATAGAATTATAGTATGTCAGATTTTCGTAGAATTTCTTTAATTATAAAAGTAATCAGAGCTTACACACATAGCAGTGTGATCTACGCTTCGTTGCACTTTTTTTGTTAATTTCTGGGGAGGGGAAATCAAACAACTGTATGTTGTAGCGGAATACCTAATAACAAGGATTATTAAGAAGCTAAAAAACAGATACAAAAAGTCAGCAGTTATAGATTCCATGAATAATCTGGTTTAAGTAAATCATAGTGAATGATAGCTTATCCGGCTAAAATGATTAGAGTACTTGAATATTTGGTAACCCATGATAATTTATGCGGATCATCTTCAGAATGCAGTCAGTCGACTTCCTTTGTACTTAGCAGTCATTTATATACACATTCTGCATGCATTATGGTAGGTACTGTAGTTTGCCTATATAATGTTTTCACTGTTTTGGTGTTTAAAATTAGTTCTAAATATTCACTTGGATAGTTATTATTTATAAATATAATTTTTTTCTCTATAATTATATTTTGGATAAAATAGTACGTCCATGATACAAAAATATCCCGTGAATCATTAAATTTGTTGCTTTTCTTGGGGTTGCACTAAAATAATGTTTATTTGTTTATGGACATTTGAAAAATGTTATTATAAGTATTATCATATTAGTAGAATATCGAAAAAATAGTTATAGTGATTGCTATCAATGTGACAGTAGGTAAATCTGACAGATTGCTATTAATGTGACAATAAAATTAATTGCTATCAATGTGATAGTAAATCTGATTGCGCCATAAAAATGTGACATATAAATGATTGTCGGCTCCAATAAACATATATATATATTTATTTATTTAATTGTGAGTTAAACAAGTAGCATACCAATTTTAAACAATTTAATTTTGAAAAAAACAATTTGATATTGAAACCTTTCTGGTTAAATATCATCTGTTGTGTTGCTATGAAAATTTGTTACAAACACAAGAGCTGTACATTTGAAAGTAGAAGCAAATATTGACAGTCACATTTAGTTTTCAATTGGGTTCCCACATTGTTGTACAGGTGTCTGAAACAATGACTAGGATGAGTTGTTAAATAATTTAATATTCAATAAGTTTTCTTACCTCGCGTTTATGTAGACTGTAAAATTAATTATTCTGGTGTAACAATAATTATTGATAGAACCGGTATTTCAGTGTACTCGTTAGCTAAATTTAATATTCCTCATTTGTTAATATTTTGTTAATGTAACAATGTCGCTTTATATTCTATCATGGCAGTCATCAAACACATTTAAAAAAAATGCCATGGCATGTAAACAAAACATTTGTAAGAGATGCTTTTAGACTATACTCTGTTGGTTTAGACACACATTTGCCACAATTTGTACATTTCCTAATACATATACAGTTCCTAGTATAAAATATTGTGGTTAGTAAATATTCATAATACTTTAATAATATTCATTTTCAGTATCGTACTATGAAAAAAAATCATTTAATTGTAATTAAAGAAATTAGAACTTATAAGCAGTTGCAATCATCAGCATAGAAAAATGTGTAAGTAGTGTAAAAACTAAAAATTTATTTATGAAGATTCAAAGCCAAATTATTTAGTATAAATTCGGGACGACCTATAGTTTAATGTTAAGAATTTACATATAAATTAATTATACAGGAAAGAAAGTTTGAGGTTTGAAGTAACTCTTAAACAAACATTCAACCACAATAATACCTTACTTAACATACATATTTTGCATTAATCCAACGAATATTTTTGCAAATTTTCCTTTTAATTGGTCTTTTACTAGATTGTGTTCCATACTATTTAATAATATTTTATTTATTTGACTTTCCATTTAATAGGTAGCAACTCTGTTTATGATATAGAAATAAGTCATTTATATAACTTCTTGACCAAAAGGTCAAACAATTGCTAACTCAAACCCTAAATAAGTAAAAATATATATGGGTGATAGCTTCCATAGATACCTAGTAGTATGAATAGTATTTTTTATTAATAAAACTAAACACTCAAAAAGTGTTTCGCTTATTTTAAGAATTGTAAGTTTTGATCTAGCAACTTTCTAACTTTCTGGTCTTTGATTTGGGTAAGGGATAGTAAGGTATATTTTATAAAAAATTGAGGCTCAATTATATTAAATTGATTTTCATATTGTCTGTGATATCATATGAATGAATTGATTATTTTTATAATTGTATCAATTTATTGTTTTATTTTAGGAGTTATGGTATAAAAATGTTGCAACATAATGGAATCAACAAGATCTTCATATTCATTAATACACAGGAAAATATTTTTGTTTCGTCTCGATTATCCCTTCCATTTTTGATAACAACTTTTTGCCTAATTTTCTTAGCATTATCTCCAGCAGGAGTGTTTTCGAACTTGTTAGATGACAAGCACTTGTTAGAAAACAATCTAAGTAATCCTAGATTAAGTATACTTGATATTCGACAAGAACTTGTAGATAAAAATTATTTTTCTGCTTCTCAGCTTGTTAATTCTACTATTTATTCTGGAAATAAGCAGCAGTCTCATCCTTTCATTATAAAAAATAACGGAAAGGTTCTACTACAGTCTCAGTTAGATCGAGAGCTTATCTGTCCCATTTCTCGGCCAACCTATGGACAAGAATACGTCAGAAATCCCAAATCAGACGTTGATGTTCAGAAGTGCCCTTCTGAGTGCTGCAAAATTTTGCCAATTGAAGTGAAAATTGATGCCACAGGAAGACCACAATCATTTTACGTGAAGATTATTGTTGATGACCTTAATGATCATGCTCCATCTTTTCAATATGTCAAGAAACCCTTTATCGTCCAAGTAAAAGAGAATGTTCCAATTGGTTTTCGTATTAGATTACCGACAGCTTATGATCAAGATAGTTGGGCATTTTCTGTCAAAACTTACTCGATTAGAACTTGGACCGATGATTCTCAGAGTCATTTTAAGTTGTCTACTAAGGACAATATACCCTATTTGTATGTAATTAAGCCTTTAGATCGAGAAGACCGTGACCACTATTCATTTACATTGTGGGCAATTGACGGTGGTAATCCTTCACGATCAAATTCAATTGAGATCAGTATTCAGGTGACGGACATTAACGACAATGCTCCTACATTTGACAAAAAACTATATGTAGCTTCAGTGAAAGAACATATGCGTCAACCGAAAGATTTGTTTAATTTCCAAGTCAGTTTATATTTTGAAATAATTTATATTGTATATGTTTTACCTTAATAATATTGTGTTTGAAAAAGTTTTCTTGTTACGAGTATTATACATATAGGTACAAGGTGTTTAAAAAATTGTCTTTGAACATCTAAATGTCCTGTATAATGAGTAACTTCGGAGTTTTTCATTTTCTCAACTCATTTGTTATTAATTGTGAATTTAAGTACTGTATTACTCTTACTTTCAGGTTCGAGATGATGATACCGGCCGTAATGCAAGAATTCAGTTGCGTATTCATGATCCTACATTGAGGGCACAACGGTTTTTTAGTGTTAAGAAAAAGACTAATGGTGTAGATGCTACATTAAAATTAACAAATGATATCGATTATGAAAGACTGGGTGCATCAAAGCGGTTTAACTTTTTCATTATTGCATCAGATAGTAGTACAACGCTCAAAAGGACCAGTTCCGACAGTGTCATTGTTAGGGTCACGAACATCAATGATAAAGCACCAAGAATATTTTTTATGCATTTAGGCCGTCAGGTGGACCGTGTTTATCACTTGAGGGAGGATACCAAGTTAGTTTGTTTTTCTGTATCCATTGAATGAATTCTCTACTTTAAAAAAAACTAAAGTTACAAATATGGATACTTTTGTTAAAGAAAATCTTTTTTGAATATATTTAGGAGCGGCAAACCTTCTAAGACACTGAATTTTGTACATAATCTGTATTCAGATCTTCTATTTAAAAAATATGTTTATATTGTGAAATACTTTTAGGCGCGAAATCCAATTTGATATTTCTCTTTTATTGTTTTATTACTTATAATATTTTATCTAAAAGTATTTTTTGTTTCGTAAAATATTTCACATTGACAAATAATCAGAGTGGCTGAAAAAAGTCCCAAAATTGACCATAGACATGTGATACATTTTTGAATAGTTATTGCTGTAAGGAAACATATTTGATTTATCTAGAAATCATATCTCGGTGTCATTTTTTATTTTGAAATGTTTCAAATGGCTGCCAAGAGAGGAAAGGTGTCAAAATTTGAGATATTTTGCTATACCACCATAAATCATACATGATACATGGGCTATTCAATTGGGAAATGTATGTTAACCCTCTACCCCTCATAATTTCAAAATGGCCATCATCTGAATAGGTATCTTAGTAAATATGCATTTTACGACCCACAAATTTATTACAAACAATAGGAAATCAAGAAATCAACCTCAGAGTAGGTATCCAATAAAGTTGTTTCTAATACCATATTATGTACTAGTTCAGAGCCAAAGTGGTCCAAAATGGTTCTGGAAATTACTGGGAGTTATTACATCCTTGTAAGGTTATAATATAGCTGTAATTAATTCAAAATCTCATTTCTAATTGGTCAACTTTTATTGCCAATTTTTTTCAGCTACACGTTGAGAGAAAAATTAATCTTTAACAATGTATATTAATAAAATATATATTGAAATACGATTCTTCTAACCGAACCCCCATAGCTCTTTTAAAAAAACTAAAACTAAAAATTTCAGATAAAATGTAAACATTAACGTGGAATTGGATAAAACATATTTTTTTATGTATCTTATCTGATTATATTAAATTGAAGTTTAGAATGTTTAAAGATTTATATCAATAACAAAAGTATCTGTACCCATCTGTACCTTTCATGGCCTTCTATGCATTTCCCCATATAAGACATTTTATTTATTGTTTAATACATTAACTTTAACAAATCAACCAAGTATATATATTTATATAGGTATATATATAATGCTTAGGTTTAAGAGATTAGGTACCTATCGTCTATTTCAAACATTATTGATTAGCAATTGTATTAATTAATTGATGTAGGTACCTACGTTGCATTCTCAATTACAACTATTTGATCAATATCATATATAATTTTAAAATACTAAATTATTAGATAAAAATAGGTTTAATTATTTGAACTACCTAATAGGACGAATATGACTAGATGCATTAAGACGATTTATCATAATATTTTGTACAAAATTACATACAATAATAATTTCAAAGCATCATCATAGACTTGATAACAAAAATAATACCTAAAAAAGAAATGACATATGGGATAAAAAGTTTGAAAATTGTATTAATTATGCGATAATTTCAAAGACTTTTAGTTTTAATTAACATACTTTCCATGAACCGATTGAGCTGTAATTTGGCACACACATTCCACATGTCAAATACGAAAATTTAACATTTTAAAATTTA
Organism: Parotoplana pacifica; assembly: GCA_034780595.1. Taxonomy (NCBI): domain Eukaryota; kingdom Metazoa; phylum Platyhelminthes; order Proseriata; family Otoplanidae; genus Parotoplana; species Parotoplana pacifica. The sequence continues at coordinate 14,681 of JAUYWI010003676.1, forward strand.
AAAAATCAATACTGAGCTTTGTTAGTGGTCTTAGGACATCATCAAGTCAGGAAATTAGACAAAAATTGCAACTTCATTTAAATTGGTTGAATATAGAATTTAAATGGTACTTGATACTGCATCAAATACCATTTAAAATCCATATTAAACAATTTAATGAAAATTAACAACATATGTTAAATTTCTAGTGTTGATGACGTCATAGAACTATTAACTAAGTGTCAGTATTGACTTTTTTCATTTTAAAATCTAAATATTTCACAACTGATATTGTGTTTGTGCTTTCCAAATTTCAGCAATTGGACTATCAGAAGTATGTTAGTCTATAACTAAATGTATATGAAATACAATATATACAATATGCAAACATGTTGTCACGTACTATAAAGTCGTAAAAATGAACGACTGAGCTCTCAATTTAAGATCTAAATTTATCTGAGTCACAATTCTTCTCTATAATGTTCAGTTTTTATTGGCTCTAATATTTCACATGATCACAAATATCAATACTAACCCTTTGGCTTCTTGTAAATTGGCAATTCTGTCTAAAACATACAAAAACTTTCAAAGTGTTCTATATTTAATTATTCCATGTAAGATTTTTATAGGAAGAAGCAATCCAAGCAAAATCTTATAATAAATCGGAACTTTAAAAATTTTGAATTTCATAAGATTTTTGGAATATTATTATATATTTTGATATATACTTTTTTGTGGCACAATGTCATCAAATTGCCTTTTGCTTTCTAATTAATTTATAATGTATAAAATTAGTTTTATTTCATTTCATGTTTCGTAAATTAGCATTTAATATTTTGCATTTTCAGACGGGGTACTGTTATAGCCCAAGTTCATGTAAATGATACGGACTCATCATGGACCCAGATTAAGTGTCATGTGGTTCAGGAAGCTGCTTATTTTACAATTGAAGAAAATCAGCCCTCAGCTAACATGAATTGGATGAGGGAAATCAAGAAGTACAAGCAGTTCAGTCTACGTCTAATACGTGAGATTGACCGAGAAAAACAGGCCAAATTTTCAGTCATAGTCGAGTGTACTGACAACGACAACACTCATCCGCTGAAAGCAAATGGAAGTCTTCGCATACATCTAATCGATCTAAACGATAATGATCCGCAATTTCTAGAAACTTTCTATACTGGCTTTGTACCAGAAAACAAAAAAGGTGCTACAATATCTCTAATTAAAAAGGTTGCTGCAACAGATAATGATGCTGGTAGGAATGCAATGATCGACTTTAGTTTGGAGGACGAACCAGGGCATGAAGGTGATGCATCCAAATTTCATGTCGATTCATATGGGAAAATTTCAACCCGTGTAGCACTCGACTATGAAACTAAAACTTCCTATAAATTTAATATTGTTGTATGTGATCGTGGTGAAAAGCCTCGCTCGGCTACTGCTCCGGTTTCAGTTTCGGTGAGAGATATTAATGATAACCCCCCGGAACTGATTGGTTCCCCATTCAGTTTTCATATCGCGGAGGATGTACCTGCACACAGCGAAATTGGAAAAGTGACTGCAATCGACAAAGATACATTGCCAGCTAATACCAAAATCCAGTACAGTTTGCGTAGCCAGAATTCGGATTTACACTTGGTAAAAATCAATAAGCATTCTGGTATTTTGACAACTTATCGAGCTTTGGATCACGAAACTCAGTCCACTCTAACTTTTACTGTAGTTGCTGAGAACACTGCCGTGCTTACCATGGCTCCCAATTCAGCACATTTTTCACCAACTGCTGAGGCAACCATAATGATTACCATAGATAATGTTAATGATAATGCTCCCGAATTTGAACTTACCCAAGATGGTGTGACGCATATAAGTTTTATTTGGGAACAGCTTGGGGCCCATAGGATGTGTGAACCCACTCCTTATAAAGTGGTAGATAAAGACAACGACAACTACGATGAGTGTTGCGATCTTATGTTGAAAAATGATTACGGCGGAATATTTGAATTAATGCCGGAGACACACAACAGTATGATCTGTGTTCATAAAAAGCCTCCCCACCCTCGAACCTACAAACTCTCTTTGTCAGCTACTGATAGAGCAGGAAACAAGAGCCTAACCTCATCAGTAAGTATTGAACTATATCAATGTTTTGTTGATTAGCCAAAGAAATTGCTATGATTTCTCATCGCATTCGTGGTGTTGTGCCATAAAGTTCGTCACTTCATATCTATTTATAAATAAACACATAGAGGCCACATTTCTAAACATATTTTAGAAATTAAAATCTCTTATAATAGCGGACTTATATTTCAAAAATAATTTTAATTTTTAAAAAGAATAGCAAAAATCGTTTTTATGGCAATATACAGCATTTTGTATAGTCCAAGATATTTACGTCAGAAATTAATTCCAGTCAGAATTGGGTACATCTTACTTTGCTTTATGGCTGCGTGTCACATTGCAGAAGCTCACTTCGCAAAACAATGGATGAACTAGCATGACGTAATACTCTATCTAACTGATTTGGTAAAGCGTTATCGATTCGCAGAAAAACAAGTATATTAAATCGCAGAATAGCTGCGATCACTAGTTACGCAATGTTAACTAACCATAACTAATCGTTTATATTTTATAATTTTAAAAGCTAAATTTAATTATTGACATTTATGAATAAAAGTTCTGCAAATTGGTACCTTATACTTTTTCCTCTTAACTTTTCTGGGAAATGAGATTCTGAAAAATGGGAATCTGCGAAGTGGGTTTCTGTGAAATAGAAAGTCACCTGCCTTCCCATTGTTATAACTTAATACTTTTGTGTAACCCTAAGAACCCTAACCCAGGTAAGGCGAAGTGAGATGACATCTCAGAATGTACCGAGCTTAATTCAACTCACAATCGATTATGAATGCACTCTACACGAATAGGTTAGCATATAGGAGAATTATGATAACTAATTTGGTGTAAAATGAACAATTTATTACATCACTACATACAGTTAAGACATTTATCAAGAAATAAAATTTAGTTTAATAATATGTATCATTTCTTTTGTTCAATGAATTGTTAGAAGATGAATAGACTTGTCGAAACTAACCTTTGATTGTTGCCACGTCCTCTCCAACTAATATAAATTAATTTAGTAGTGTAGACTCATGTACTTTGCTGAAGTAAAATAAATCTTTTTGGGGAACAGGGACATACTATAGTATATCCCAGTTGGGGTATTAAAAAGTATTATTTTGAAAGCAAAGCTGCAACGGGCATCTGCGTAGAAAGTTATAGAGGTTTTTAATCGTAGATTCCTGTTGCAACTACTTTTCAAATGCATTGAATAAGACCTTTTATTAAATGGAATGTCATTTACATCAATAATTTAATTGATTTGATATTTCTAAAAAAAACTAAACGGCATTAATAATTCCATTTTTTATTCTCTTACAAAAATTTCAATATAGATCGATAACTAGCTAGTCATCCAACCCAATGGCAATTGGCTAATAGCTCAAATCTCAGCCTTTACCTTCCAAAAGAAAATTTTATCAGGTTAATTTCTAAATTCTTTGCAAATTATTTATCTGTATTTTTAAAATTTAAACTAAATTGGAAATTTTATATTTGTCTACCAAAGATTTCATGATAACAATTAAGATTTACAGGTTGTGTTACGATAAACAAATCTAACACAATCCAGACTTGAAATTACAGCTTTAAATTTTATGACGTTAATAAAATTCTTTGCAACATTAAAGACAGTTATCACATAGAAGCAGAATGATATTTGTTGACTGTTAAAATTGCTGTATTATATGCAAACCTAACTCACCTAATATTTCAAAATAGTTTTTGACGGTTGTTTTTATACCGTTCTTTCTAATAATTCACATGAGAAATACATGAAGTTTTTCGAGTTTATTAGTAGATATCTATTTTTTGTTATTTTCATTGGCTTACACTTTATTAAATGAGCTAAATTTTATGTTTATATCCATCATTGTTAGCTCCCACAATATTTAATGATAATTTTAGTTATGATACAATAAATTTCTCAACTGACATTCATACATACCATTGACTTTTATTATCCTAATCATCTACTACCATGCAAATTGATTCTGAATCAGATGCATTTATGAATGAGTCAAGATATATTTTGTGGAAATTAGATATAAAATCAACTTACGATAATTTCTGGGTCAATAAATAAGAGTTATCCACAGGCCCAGAGAATTTCGAAATATTTGTCATACATTTAATACCTAATAAAAGAAAATTCATGTAGAATTTACTAAAATATTACTGTGAGAAAAATATTCTTCAAAATAGTGTAATACCTAGTAGTAATATCTCCCTATTTATTACTTTTTAAAAGATCACATTCACGGTAATGATAAAAAGTGATCCTAGAAATCGTTTGCCAACTCCGAATATCAACACTCTACCATACGAGAAATCCTCACCTTCCCAATTGACTCTCTTCATTGTCCTGGCCTGCATTGCTGGAGCTATTTGTATATTGCTCTTTGTGGTGATTATCATCTTCAAAAAGTGTTCTGTTTATAACACAGGTGAATGCCAATTGATTATTTAGGGCGCTAATACTTATTGTTTTTAAACTTTTTTGAGGTGGTTTCTATTAATTAATGGTTTCCAAAGATATTTAACATTACCAAGATGTATCATGTAGTTTAAAATGCTAACGATTTTTATGGCTAAATATTTGGAATTAAATGGCTGTTTTTAGTATCTGAACCATTATATGGGGACATCCATATTTAAGTAGGTAGCCATAGAAATCATATAAAGTATTTTATTTACTAACACAATAAACTAATACGAAACATATTATAATATGGTACAGGGGCG
>JAUYWI010003787.1:0-19521 GCA_034780595.1 Parotoplana pacifica
AATACTCCCTCCTCCAGATGCTAAAGTTTCAACAACATTTTCTTTTGCCCATTCTTGTCGGGGTTCTCGCCAAACACAAATCCTGTTATCTCTTCTCACTAGCTTGAAACGACTTTCATCTCTCCAAATAATCCTTCGCCACTAAATTTCTTACTGGTGTAAGTTTTGGTCTTTTTCTAGGTATGCTTTATTTAAGATTTACTTCAGATAAACGACGTCGAACTGTTTTCAATGATGGTGGACTTTGATTTTGGTTTGCAGGAACTTGGTGTTGCAAAACTGTTGCAGGCATCCATCGATTCTGTCAAGCAGTTCGAACCAAAAGTCGATCTCTTTGGATGGAGGCACATCGTGAACCACCATTTCCTCTTCTATGGGCAGTAGAACTATGGAATTCGTATTTCTGTATTATCTTTAAAATGGTTTCTTTTCCTTTGTTAAATTCTCTTCCAATTTCAGACAAACTCGCTCCAGCTTTCCGCATCCTAAACATTTGATTCCTATTAGCATCTGGAATATGATCAGGCATATTTTTTAACAACATGCGTGCGCTTTTTAACTTAACTAATTTCGTGTGATATAATTACGTAACGGATACTGATAGTTATAATTAAGCAACAATAGTAGGGTTTCCATTTATTTCGTCTAGTGTATACTTCAACTATTTGTAATAGATAAAGAAACAATAAATGTAATTTACTTGACTATTTTTTTTACTTTTTATAAGGACCAATAAATTTTCTTCGAGCACGTAAATTAAATTTAAGAACTTTTGTGAGGATAAATGTTTACACAAAGAATAAGCTTAGAGAGGAGAATTTGTATCTCTTGGAATGAACAAGGGGAGCAGTTGTTGTCTGTTTGATAAATCTATTGTCGTCCCACTTGCTGTAATAAATGAAACGAGTGGGCATATTGTTCATTATTTTGACTGACTGTTTTACAGACGTACATTTTTCATTAATAGCAGCAGAAAACATTTTAAAGTTGTGCTTGAAGCCATGTTTAAGTGCCGCCAAGTATAAGCCTGATTACCTGATTATCTCAATTACATTTGGTAATCAGAGAAAGAGTTATGAGTACTCTGCTGCAATGTCAGCACAGATTGCTTACTCTTTTACATATTAAACCCACTTTATTTGAATCCACAATGTTTTAACGGACACAACCGATCAAGTTCATTTTCAGTTTTAACAAATAATCATCTAACTATTCAGAAGCGGAAATTGCTAAACCCAATACTTATTAGGCCCAAAGATTTATGTGGAACCAAATAATGTCAGTTTAATATGCCTCTTAAATGTTGTGTATCAGGATGGGCTTCTAACTACGATAAATGATCATTTAGTTTTACATTGTGGTAGCTAAACAAATTAGTGACTATACTTAAACAAATAATCGAAGTGTAATTGTGAGCATTAATGGGACCATCCAGGTTGTTATCAATAAAACTGCCAACACATTAATTGGTCGAGAATAATATCTGTTTTGTACTAAGCTCACATAATGGAATTGGTGATACTCGCCATGTGGACTGCATATTGTCCATTAAAATACTAATTATATGCCACATAATCTATGCGCTATATACTGAGCTTCCATGACGCAATCGATAATCCAATCACATACACTCATTAACTTTTAGAGAGGTTTATTAAATGGAAACGCACAATGCTTAATTTGACCAATCTTTGCCGATAAAGCTCTTTAACTGACAAAATATTGCCAGAGTTTAAAGCATTTATTTTTAAATTAGAAAAGTAAAATAATCCGCATAACTTTATTTATCCAATTATGTAGTTGCGATCGAAATTGATCATTGTCAATGTTGTACAAAATATTACAAATAGAAAGTGATTTGTTTACACAAAATAATGTTCTCGATAAACAAAATAAATTAAAGACACCGAAAATTAAAAAAGCTTCAAACTATAATTAGAGGATTGAATACTTTTAACATTTAACAATGGTCTTAAGCGTTCAATATGTAACCTTTCTTTAATTTTTAAAGAAAAGTCAATGGAACTGGAGCTATAATGCTAAAATTATGCTAAAACTATTGTTCCAAGAATTACATTGTAAATGGTAACTGTTAGAATGAGAACGGGATTTATGTTCCATTACTCTCACGATAAGCTGTCTTAAGGTTGTTACCCAAAGGATTCATAGTGAAAAGTCGTAATTATTAAAAATTGTACTGGAAAAGATGTATATGAAAAAGTAGTTAGAAATTTGTAATGGAAAGATTGTATATTAAAAGGGCATTTATTAAAAGTCGAAAAAATATGAAATTGAAAAAGTCCGTATATCAAATAGTCGTATATTAAAAGGGCATTTATTAAAAGTCGAAAAAAAATGAAATTGAAAAAGTCCGTATATCAAATAGTCGTATATTAAAAATCGTGCTGTAAATTAATATTGTGGAATTTCGCTGTTGGATGAAGTAACCATAGTGGCTCATCACAGCCATTTGGAGGTGCGCCCCCTGATACAACTGTTTATGGAGAAAGACTGCCGAACCTCTCACCGAGCACATAAACACATTGCCAATGGTATACCTAAACCCAAGCGAAGACAAACATCCGCTAAGAAGAGGTCGAATCTGCAGAGGCGGTATCGTTGCTTGGTGGATGGAGATATTGCCAGAGATGACTGTATTTACGAGGTGTCGAAAGATGTAGCTATTTATTTGCTTAATTGCTATTTAATGTAATGTTTAACTATAATATTATTGATTAATTGTTTTTAAATGTTGTCTATTTTCATTACGACTTTTTTAATATACGACTTTGTAATATACAATTTTGTTCTATAAGAATATTTTTATAGTAACAACATCTGCTATACGACTGTTTAATATTCGATTATTTCATTACGACTTTTTCAGTATAACTTTTTAATTACGACTAATTTACAGACACTTCTTAATAATTACGACTTTTTGCTGGGAACCTTTACCCAAAGCATCAATTTCATTATCAAAATTAATCCATGAGGAAGAAATAGGAAGCCTGCAGAGATTATACACTTGATTAGCTAATTTTGTAAATATGAGGACAACAAGCAGAATTCCTATTACTTCAAATATGCGTAAAGGATAAGGAAACAATAAATGTAAATTACTTGACAATATTGTTTTTCTTTTAATAAGGGCCCATAAATTTTTCTTCAAGGACCTAAGAACTTTTGTGAGGATAAAAGTTTACACAAAAAATAAGCTAGAGAGGAGAATTTGTATCTATTGGAATGAACAAGGGGAGCATTTGCTGTCTCTTTGATAAATGAAACGAGTGAGGCACATTGCTCATTATTTGGACTGACCATTTTACATGCGTACATTTTTCATTAAATAGGAGCAGAAAACGTTTTAAAGTTATGCTTGAAGCCATGTTTAGGTGGAGGTAAGTATAAACATGATCCACCAATTCTCTCAATTCTATTTGTTAATAACATAGAAATCGGATGATCTAATATAAGAGTTATCACTCTGCTGCAATGTCATACAGACTGCTACACAAATACCTTCATATTAAACTATCTTTATTTGAATCCAAATAATTTTAACGGACACAACCGATCGAGTTCATTTCCAGTATTTAACAAATAATTATCGAAATAGTAAGATGTGGAAATTACTAAATCCAATACTAATTAGTTCCAAAGATTTATGTGGAACGAAACAATGTCAGTTTAATATGCCTCTTAAATGTTGTGTATCAGGATGGGCTTCTAACTGCGATAAATGATCATTTAGTTTTACTTTGTGGTAGCTACACAAATTAGTGGATATAATTAAACAAATTTTCAAAGCGTAATTGTGAGCATTAATGGGACCATCCAGGTTGTTATCAATGTAATACTTCTTTAAAATAAATTAACAACACATTAATTGCTCGAGAATAATATCCCTTATGTACCGAGCTCACATAATGCAATCGGTGATACTCGCCATGTGGACTGCATAGTGTTAATTAAAATACCAATTATATCCAAACTACCATTTAAAATGATTATATCATTACTCTATGATAATATCTATGCTCTATGTACTGAGCTTACATGCTGCAATCGATAGTCCAATCAAATAAACTCATTAACTTTTTAGAGAGGTTCATTAAATGGAAACGCACAATGCTTAATTTGACCAATCTTTGCTGATAAAGATCATCAATTAACAAAACATTGCACAGAGTGTAGAGAGCATTTAATTTTAAATTAGAAATGTAAAATAATCCGCATATCTTTATTTGTCCAACTAGTTGCGATCGAAATTGATCATTCTCAAGGTTTTACAAAATATTACAAATAGAAAGTGATTTGTTTACACAAAATAATAAATGTTCCCGATAAACAAAATAAATTAAAACATCGAAAATTAAAAAAGATTCAAACTATAAATCGAGGATTGTTCACTTTTAACATTTAACAATGGTCTTAAGTGTTCAATATGCAAACTTTCTTTAATTTTTTTGGTGGAACTAGAGCTATGTTAAAAGTATCAAAAATATAGTTCCAAGAATTACATTGTCAAAGGTGTTCATAACTGTTAGAATCAGAACTGCATTTTTCATCTTTACTCTCACGACAAGCAAAAAACGAATAAACCACCTGAGAGGGCCAAAGTATGGGAATCCTCGATGGTCAGTTAATTTAAGAAGAGCGTTTTCTAGTGTTAAATACAATCATACGATTCGTGTTTTATTTCTTACATAATTTTCTAATGGATTTAGCATATTCATTTGAAATATTACCAAAATAATAAAGAAATTACATTTTAGTGAGTTCACGTTTAACTTGTAAGACATAATTAAAAAGAGTGTCCAGAAACGTTTTTACGGCCTTATAAAAAAGAAGATTAGGATAACCATTTTTAGAAAATATATTCCATGGGGAAAATTTCAGGAAGGCTACAGAGATTAAACAGTTGATTATGCGAATTCTGTAAATATGAGGACTTCAAATGTAATTTACTTGACCATATTTTCCTTCGTGTAAGCAAATTAATTTTATGAACTTTTGTATCTCTTGGAATGAACAAGGGGAGCAGTTGTTGTCTCTTTGATAAATTTATTGTTGTCCCACTTGCTGAAATAAATGACAAGAGTGAGGCATATTATTTGGACTGACCATTTTACATGCGTACATTTTTCATTAAATAGCAGCAGAAAACATTTTCAAGTTGAGCTTGAATCCATGTTTAGGTGCCATCAAGTATAAACATGATCCACCGATTCTCTCAATTATATTTGGCAATAACATAGAAATCGGCTGATCTATTATATGAGTTATGACTCTGTTGAAATATCACACAGATTGCTTACCTTTTGCATATTAAACTCTCTTTATTTTAATCAACATATCTTTTAACGTACACAACCGATCGAGTTCATTTCCAATATTTGATAAATAATTATCTAAATAGTCAGATGTGGAAATTACGAAACCCAAAGATTTATGTGGAATGAAAAAATATCAGTTTAATACGCCTCTCAAATGTTGTGGATCAGGATGGGCTTCTAACTTCGATAAATGATCCTCTAGTTTCACTTTGAGGTAGCTAAACAAATTAATAAATACAATGAAACTAAAATCAAAGCGTCATTGTGAGCATTAATGGATGTGAATTGTATTCTTAATTCTTTTACCTACTACAAATATGTAAAACGGAATGAATAAATGACTGGACCATAATCACCTTTATCGTAGTTAGAAGCTCATCCTGATACGCAACATTTGAAAGGCATATCTAATTCACTAGATGTGATTTAAGTTGCCATGGAACTTCTTCTTCTGGCTTTCCATAATTTAGCTTAGGTCGCCGGATTATTTTCCCCGCTTCTAGTCATTTGTTGCATCCTCCTCTCGGACTCCCACCTGCTCCATTTCTTGATGAGTCCATTCTTCGCATTTCTTTTGGGTTTTCACGCCTCATCTTCCCCACCTCTATTTTCCAACTCTTCTACGCACACAGTCCACCTCTCTCAACTCAGCACATGTCCTAACCACCGGAGCCTCAGTGTTCCTTTCAAATCTCCAATAGTCATCCTTTCCACACCATTTCGTTTCACATTTTGTCAACAAACAATGTACACAATAATCGATAATTAAGGTGTATTATACAGCCATAAAAATTCTAGGTCACTTATTTTCCCTGTTCTTCTCTTTTTAAATACTGTCGTATCTATCTCATTACATCCCATGTTATACGACTTATAGTGTAGACACTGTGAAAAGAATAAATTTTTAACTCTGGCGTAGTTCACCTTCAGCCTCCATTTATCTTCTACTGTAACGATTGTTAGGCCTCTACTAGAGATGGCCATGATCATTATAGATCGCTCACTCGTCTCTTTACATATTAAACTAACATTATTTTATCCCACATAACTCTTTGGGCCTAATAAGTATCGAGTTTGGTAATTTCCGCTTCTGAATATTTCGATCATTATTGAACTCGATCGGTTGTGTACGTTAAAATTATGTCGATTGAATTTTTTTATTTTACTATGTATTGAGCAAGTAATCTGTGTGATATTGCAGCAGAGTTATAACTCTTATAACTGAACAACCGTTTCGTTTGTTATTACCAAATGTAATTGAGAGAATCGGCTAATCATGTTTATACTTGGCTCCACCTAAATATGCGGCAATCTTTGATCTTGTAGCTGGTAGGTATGGAGGCAAATTTCATTTAGCAAATAACATGAGAGTGAATAAGATTGAAAAAGTTGATGTACAATGATGTTGACTTTTCCATAACTATATGCTGAGATTACATTCTTTATCTTTATTATTTTTATAGTTAAAGAACAAAACATCAACAACAAATTCTATTCATGCGAAGCGAAGCATCAATATATCGTTGGAGCAGAGGTAATGCCCGCTATGTGGATTTGTTGACCTTAATGTTATCAATCTCACACTTCTGTAAAATTAATTGTCAAAGCATTGATTGATAGAGAAAATTATCCGTTATGTACAGAGCTCACATAATGGAATCGTTGATACTCGCCATGTGGACCGCATATTGTCAATTAAATCACTCAAATAAAAAGATAATTCTATCCAACATAATACCATTTAAAATTATAATATCTATGCGCTATGTAACTGAGCTTACATGATGCAATCGATAATCCAGTCCATTAAACTCATTTACTTTTAAAATTGATTTATTAAATGAAAACGCTCAATGCTTATTTTTTATAAATTACAAGGAAGGAAATAATGAGCGAGAAGGGAGATAGCTTTGCAATGTTCATTAGCCCTAGACACAAAGTGTCTGGAAGTCTCATCATTGTAAGAAATATATCCATTATTGGAACACAAAAATATAAACTGTGCGTGCTATCTTTCAAATTTACAGCTTTTAAAGATAACAATTTTTATCTAAAAAAACATTAAATTCATATTAAGTAATTTTATTCACCAGCAAAGCCACTACGAGACCTGTTTGGACCTTTTTGGGTCTCATCAGTCGTAGGTAGGCTCGAACCTGGACTGTCAGCGTGTTGGGCGAGTGCCTTACCCACTGAGCTATCCAGGCTGCTGGTAAATCGAAGCGCTAAGTTGTAATTTATACCAACTGCTAGTAGACAGTACCAACTGTATTTAGCAACCTATTTTTTTAGGCCCAACTACTAACAGTATTAGAAGAAATTAAATCAACGGGAACAGAAGCCTTCGACCTTTTTGGGTCGAAGGCAGGCAGGCTCGAACCTGGACTGTCAGCGTGTTGGGCGAGTGCCTTACCGACTAAGCTATCCAGTCTACTTGATAAATAATAAACTTAGGTAAAGAATATTTTCTGACTCCCCCACCCCCCATATGGTATACCAAATCATCATTATAAAGGTGACCGAAATAGATTGAAGTAGCAATTTTAAGATTGTAGGTTGTGGGTTCAAACCAACTCTGAGGAGAGTATTCCTATTGAATTTTGTTCTATTACGAAAATCAACTTTTATACCATTAGATAATTACGTCTACATTGTTAATTTAACGTTTAAAAAAAACGTTTAATCAACTTTTAAAACTAAAAATTTAACCTGTGTAAAACACAATCGGTATTTCGTTAAAACACTGTTTCCAGTTCTAAATCTCAGATTTGACAAAATAGAATGTATTTTTTTCAGGTCAGAAAAACAATAATCTTTTTATTTGCTTGGGGTCAATTTTAAACATTCTGATTACTAAGTTTAAATTTTTTTTTAAAGTTAATTAATTTAAAATGTTATTCCGTAAGTGTGTAGACCTCTTTGGAGGAAAGTAATATTTTTCAATTTATTATATGCATTCAGCAAAAGATTTTCCAAAATTTTCCAATAATTAATTTGTTTTGTCTATTTATTATATTTTTATATATAAAGACAAGGAAATCGAATAAGAGATAATAACTTACAAACAACAACTTATCAACAACAAAAAATTGGTTACATCAAAACAATTTAAAACGATTTGTCCTATCTGGAAAATGTAAAAATCCATACCCAAATTCTTGCACTAATTTTTGTAACTGATTTATTGTGATGTTTTTATATAAGAAAACATTAAAAGCGCAATATGCATTATTATAATTCATTCCATTTTTCCAAGTTAATGGGGAACCCTCATTGTTTTCTAATAGATCCTTGTCAATGACTTCTAATAATCCCAGTATCAATGCTGATTTCCATAACACTGCTAGCAAGGACAAAGACCAGCAGATGCCCTGCAACTTCTTCTATCCTTCCGCGGCAGCTCTGCGAACTAACCCTGCCATTGATAGCCGTACGAATTACCAGTCTTCTTTGCGTGCCAACACTCTGGATGCTGTTTGTAAACCTAACGTGGAACTTTCCCAATTCAGCCCGAATATAAACAAACCTGTGGAAATGCTGGATGACAATGTTACAGGTGAATTTTTAATAAATGCATTTAAAGACAGGTCGCTTTGATAACATGTTACATTGTTGGTAATTTCTAGTTTTGAGGTGATTATCTTTTGGTTATCTAAGCATCCTTTTGACACCTTTTTTCTATCATTCCAAAGAGTGGTTCATTCAAGTTATTTCATCCAAAATATCGGACAGCTGGGTTAGCTATTACTTAAGTCCTCCTCCCATTCATAATTGATTATCCAATATTATGTTGTCAAATTGATATGAAAAGTACTTATTCTAAAAGTCATAGGTACGCATATTAAATAACTTAGATATTATGTTGGAAATGTAATCTAATATTTTATTTTGAACTAAAAAAAAGATTGAATTTCCCTAATCTACCTAATTGTCATATCGTTGTCATAAAATGTTGCCATATGTATTTTGGTTTTGAAATTTAATCTCCAAATCTAATTAAACTGCACAATTTAGCCTCTCAATCAGACTATCTTGGTGACAATTAAAAGGTTTTAGTTTCAAAATAATGTGCCGTTATCTAATATGTACATGTTGAAAAACTTTTTCGATACAGTTCACTCATTAATTGACACATTTCTAACGATGGAATGATACAACAAGTTCTGTAGGCATCTACTGACAAATTATTACACTCAATATATTGTCAGTAAAGTAAGTTTTAAATAATAAAACAACACTCCATTTATTTTGTCTTGGTTTTAGGGTGGTCCAATACTATTGATGTAGCCAACTATTATTGCACTTATTTTAAGTTCTACATTGCATACTTTAATTTCAAAATGACAACATTGATGTTAAGTTTCTTCTTATCTATTACTATTGCATTTACAGTGAACCAGCGTAACATGATGAGCTCAAATACATTTGAGTACAGATGAGTATACTCGCATTCTTATTTTTAATTAATATTACTACTGGAAAAACTGTTTTAAAAATGAGACCTACTTGGTTATTAAAGAAATCTATTTATTTAACCCATCGCTTACATAGATGAAAGCTAATTGTGCACTTTTAATATCACCGTAAATCCAATTAGGTAATTTTATTACGGTACCTTGCGTTTGTCATTACAGATACTCTCATATGATTACACTTTTATAGAAATATAAATATCAATCTAGGTAGAACAATTGTAATTGAAACAAGAGTTACGCAGTAAGTAGCGGTTCCCGTGTGGGGGGGGTGGCGTTAAGGGGTTTAACCGTCCTCAGAATTTTGACAAAATAATTATATACGATATTTAAAAACCTACTGATTTATTGGAAAAAGAATGAATAAATGTTCATTTTAGAAGCATTTAATTTTGGTGCTCGATTTTATAGATTACTCCGGAAATTGAAATATCTAACACCCCCTTTCCTTCGATAAAATGCTCTATCCACCCCTAGCAATATGCATTGTAGAATATTAGATAACTGTATGGCCTACATGAGGGACTATTGTATATAGTGCGTTAATTTCAGTATTATGAATATTGTAATTGCTTACATAATGCAGGCTATTCTCACTCTATATATACTACCTAAACTTATAGAACTTTATAAGAAATAATTTCGAATTAATTGAATAATCAATGAAACACTAGTTTTTACTATTAGTCTTTGGGGGGGGGGGGGGACGAAACCTCCCATATGAGTTTTAAATTTCCTTCTGTTACAAACTTAAGACATAATTTGAAGACCTTTTGAAAAAAACATTACAGCAATGTTTTGCTATATGGTTATAAAATTTCATGCGATTTAAAATTGCTATAAACAATTCAAAAGGTGACAGTGGTTCGGATATATCTTAGCTCGGTGTGCACTGAGTTCTCGTTTGCTTTTCTTTAACAACTCGATCTGTAGAAAGGTATAAGCCAAAGATTTTTTTAAACAGTTAGCTGAAATAATACCCATTAAAATACAAACAACAAAGAGAGATGATCTATTAATAACGAGATTGAGGTCAACCAGATTTATAAAATTCGCTCAATTACGTATCATATCGTGAAGTGGATTAGTACCATTTGACGAAACATGAAATGGATACGTGCTAACTACACATTCGTTCTTCGGCTTTTCACGCCAGTATTTAGTGAAGATTGTATATGTGCCTTCCTTTGTTATTCTAAGACAGTCATGTTTTTATTTTGATTTCTGATATGCATTTGTACAAAGTGGTGCTACCTAATGGGCTTATATCAGGAAGCTCTCCTAACTCATTGCAAGATAGAATTACTCTCTGATTTTCTGTCTGTGACATCGAGCTGACTGTTATTCTAGGACGCGATCAACTCCATCCACAGATAGAAATCACTGAGTGCTGTTACATAGAGCTTCTTAGATGAGATGTCATGCATATATACAGCATTGTAAACTAAATATTTTCTCTATACATAAATTCCGATTCTTGATATGAAATAATAATGTAATGTTGATACATCTATTATTTATCGAAGGTTAAGTCAGATATAATAAACGGTTCCTTCTTGCAGTTTTTGTTGTTGTTAATTTGACATATTGTTTGATGCAATACGAGAAGTAAGTCAAATGACCACCACCATCACAAAATAACAAAAACAATGTAGATACGTACAATCTGCAAGTTAGGACGAGTTTTGTGTTCAACTATAAGAAGGTGGTCTCCATCATTTGGTATATAAAAAGTGAACCAAAACATTTTTCATTATTCATTCACGCAGATATTTTGCAATCTTCATACAAAACTTTACCCAAGAATCTTGCACAACAACATATTAAAACCACATCAGCAGCTTCCGTTCAACAATTACCCAAACCGCCTTCCTCTGGGCTGACAAATCAACGTCGTCTGTTTGTTTGTGATATCTGTGGCTCTCATTTCTCGAGTCGAGGGCCTCTAAAACGCCATCAGAACTCGGTGTGCAAGAACCCAAACGCTAGTCTAAGAGATACAAGAGAGGCGATTGCCCAGCATAATAACGCTCTATTACGATCTTCCCCGTCAACTACAACTGATCAGTATCCATCTGCCAGTCCTGGTATTGTGACCAATCAAAATTCAAGCGAAAAACAGGTAAGGACTAACTACATGAATGTTTAATATTATTTTTTCAGTTCAGGCCTTGCTGCCAGAGGGTAACTATATGATGCTATTTTTATACAAAATTTAATAACTTAATATGTAATAGTTAGATATATTTCTGTTATGATTATTTTATTAATACCTATGTATGTAAAATTTATCATTTTTGTTTTCCATAAAGAATCAGTTAGTGTAATAAAAATTACATTGTCACTATGGCCTTTTTCTGTCCAGAATATCCACGAAAAACGATTGACGTTACCCACATCAGAGACTCAACGAGCTTCTCTAGAACATTGGCACCCAAGCGGAGACTTTGATCGTACGAGTCATTTGCCTCTTTCTGTGGACGTTGAAGCTTGGATTCTTTCCAGTCAAGAACACCAGAAGAGTTGCGAAGAAGATAGTGAAGAGCCAATTAGTAATAACTCTGACACTTACCTGCTCTACAAAGATAGCCAAGACACTTGTTTAGTGTTCAAGGATAATCAACATAGCAGCAAAACACAAATTTCAAGGTAAATTCATTACTACCAAATTGACCGAAAAACTTTGATTGTTAATCACAAGAATATTATGTTAATTAATTTTTCTTAATAGCGTAGTAACATGATAAAAATTATTCCAAATCCTTTTAACACAGCACAATAGTGAAAACTACTATTTGATCCATTTGACCCACACACTTTATGATGTAGAATAATATAAAATATACATTTATTATATATAAAAATAATGGGTATACTCTTCTGTTTGATTATTTGCATATTATAATAGCTAAAAATGAATAAATGTTATCTTATGCATGAAATAGAACAGTAACTCAAATTGACCGGTACGGTCTTATAAAGGTATTTCTAAATCACTGTCCTCCTAGCGCTAAGCAGCGATAAAATAACAGTAGGTATCCCGCGGGATACAAGTTTATTTTTCGGTATACCGAACATTTAGACATGGTATCCCAATTCTTAAGTATATAAATCCTACGTAGAAACACCCATAATTTACTAAGAATACAACAGTTTGATTTAGATTATAGCTGCATTGTGGTAGACGTTCTCCAGGCTAAAGATTGGCTTCTGATATGATCAATTTTATGAACCAAAAGTGTACAAAAATGGTAAAAAATGATTTTGGGATTCCAAATCCTCAAACTTTTTATTTCTATTGCTGATATATAGGTAGTGATCTTATGGTTAGTCGTTTCGAATCGCTCTTTGACAAGTGGGTGAATAATAAAAATGAGCTTTCCCAAAATTTGCCCTATAATGGACCTAAAGTTAATTAGTAAGATTTAGATATAAAATCTTGACTTCTAAGCAATATCTATTTCTTTTGATTTCAGCGTTTCTCAAAATTTAGTTACTCGTTCCAAGTCTCGAGATGAGGTGAGTAAATGTTTTTTTGTGTTTTGTTTACTTGTTAACTTACAAAGAGATAGTCGTATAAAATAAGACCTATACCAATTTACAAAATAAACTAAGTACATACAGGGTGGGTCATAATTCCCTCTCAGTTTAAAAATTAAAATAATTATTATTAGAAATATTATTTAAAATTCGTAAGTGGGACTGATATTTTAATATTTAAGGATGTTTCTTATTTATTATATACATTTAAACAAAATAGTATTTTGTTTAAATTGACGGGAAATTATGGCCCTCGCTGTAGGTAAATATTATTGTACAAAAAGATGAAGTATAAAAATAGTTTGATTATAATAAAAAATCATAAAACATATTATACACACGCGAGTTACAATGAAGTATGCAATATGGTAGAAAATAAATTTTGTTAAGCTGTGGGATCCTTAGTCAATTTTTTACATTGTCATTGTAAATCAGATTTATTGTGCACCTAAAATGAAACAACATCAACAAGTCGAAGCATAGATTTTGTTCACATAGTACAAATTCAGCCAGAAACCTTGCTAAATGAAATAGTTATTTATGATGATCCTTTTTGCGACGAATTTTGAAGTCAAAATGCAACGTACCAACTACACAAACATGCCAATATAGAGAGATGCTAATCATTTGAAAGTCCATAACTCCTTATTATACATTGAGTAATACTTTGTCTCTAATTTTCCTAAGTAGTCTTTACTCAGAGCTTGGCAATACTCTTAGAAACACAGTCTTAATAAAGTGGTTTTTCCTCCAAAGCAAACTTCAGAGGCAGAGACTGTTGCCTATAATACAAATATGATTACAACCCTTTATAATTCATCGCGATAACAAATCTAAACTTATATTTCTGGCCCCTTAAAAGCAATCCAGTTTGTTTATCCGTAACACTTTTTTAAACTGTACAAAATTTTAGTTTCTAAGCAGATAATGATTTATTTTTCCAAATTTCAAAATAATCGTTTCCAGTGGTTTAAAGAATCCAATCAGTGTTTTTTCAACTTATTAAACTTTTTAATTTTTTAAATCAAAGATTGACCTTCCCTATATGTTCACGGGCATAATATTGTTATTACTTTTATTTAATTTCAATGATTGCAGATAAGACTGTTTTATAATTAACTTTTTTAATTCGTATCTCTAACGCGCAAATGATATTGTCTGTCAATTAATTTATAGTTTGTATAAGAAAATAGGTCTGCTAATATTTTCACATCATCATATTAGTTTACAAAATTCCTGAAATTGATACACAGACATTATGAGCATCGCGGCTATTAAGCTGATGAAGTCATTGAAGACGGGTCCTCTTTATAACGACAGTTAAGTCCATAAATATTGCTACTTTGTCAGCAATGTGATCGGCATATCCGTAGGCTAAGAGTAACTGTTCCCGAGTCAGAGAATGATATATATCTTGAGATTCCTGGCTTTAAAATATCTTTGCTTCTCAAATTATATAAATTATTGTTTTGGTGTAACATTTAGATATATTTAGGTATCCATATACATACAACCTAAAGACGTGTGTTATGTTAAGACCCAAATGTTGCATTTGCGAAATTTGTGTAATAGAAGATGATTTTGATAAAATGGCATAAAAGTACCTAACATACTTATTAGATAGAAAATTATACAAAACAACATTTATACTAGGTATTTTTTGGTAATTTATTATATAATCTATTTTACTGTTTTGTTTAAAAAATATGTAAATTTAGTGAATATAAATATTAATTCAGGTATAATCAATATGGAAAATAAGGGCGGGTCTTTGTGAAATTGCCTAAGAAATTGTCATTCTTTTTCATCCCCAAATTATATGATCTTTGCATTCAGTTTTATGATTTATGCACTTTTATAATTCACATGAAATTGAAGGCTGCTACTTATGAGTTGATGGGGTGATCTCTTACCTAGATTAAATCGTGCGCTTTTACACAACGGTGTTACATTGTTGCGCTGGGCATTGTTGTCAATGGGTAGTGGTATTGATGACCAAGAGTTTGTCAAAGATGGCCGCTCACATTTTCCATCTGCATTGCTCTTCTCAAGTTACTCTCAAGGTATCCATTCTACATATCTAGCGATAAGCCTGAGGTTGGTCCGTGGATGGTTTCAAATTCGGTGTGTTAAGGATGGTTGGTGGTCCAGTTTATTGACAGTGAAACAAAGTGAACCTCATGACAATTGAACAAGATGCAACTCGGATCATATTACACCATTCTGACGAAGTTATTTTATGGAGCTGCGCTGTCATGTCATCGCGGTTTGGTGTCTGAAGATTTATATAGTCTGCAACACAATTTATTGAGAATAACGACAGTTTGAGGTTTATCGGTGTAGTCTTTGCAATTATTTGGGAATTAGATACAACAATTAATAAAATATAAATTTAAACAGATCATAATCTATACTAGTTTCGGGGTATTTGCCCTTCATCAGTACAGAGCAAGATTCGAACCCGGGACCTTCTGATTAGCACGCAAGCATTTTAGCCGCTGGACCACAAGCTCACCCACCATCATCGCATCGATGTTTATAACTTATATTTATAAAGCCAGTTCTCTGTCTAATCAGCCTTCACGTTATACGCAAGAGGTTTTATAGACATTTGTCTACAACATTTGGCGTCGTAAATATAAATTGTAAACATCGATGTTGTTGGGCGCGCTCGTGGTCCAGCGCTAATCAGAAGGTCCCGAGTTCGTATCCAGCTCTGTACTGATGAAGGGGCAAAAACTGTATACAGATGGATGGAAGTCTTGCTAATATTGATGTTTATGAATTATATTTAATTTCTGTTGTTTGGAGGTTCTCAATTCAATAGATCATAATTTGTTTAATTTTTAATGAAATTGAATACCTACCGGTAAATGTATACTCATTTTTTTATAAATATCTCATAGAGAATCTGTTAAGTTTGCTAGGTATTTGAGGTAAATTATTCAATGATTTTAATTTATTTACATCATAGATTTGCCTATGCTATACTATGAAAAAATGACCGAACAAAGTGGGGTGACTACAACTAGAAAATCGAGTGCCAATCCCGAGATTCGTGGATATATAATACGAGTCCGAGGGCGAAGCCCGATGTGTCACTATTTCTCCTATAAATAATTTTAAAATCTAGACATTATGTGGCTATCTCTTCTTCTTTATTTCTAGCTTTTCCCACATTTAGTTTGGAGTCGCCGGTGCGGATCATTTTCCTCCACTTCTAGTGATCCATTGCATCATCCTCTCGGACTCCTACCTGCTCCACATCTTCGCGGATGCAATCTTCCCATTTCTTTTTAGGATCATCCGCGCCTCCTCTGCCCCACCTTCATCTTTCTGACTCTTCTACCCACATATGTAGTTCACCTCTCTCCTAACCACCGGAGCCTCACCTCCCTCAGTTTTCCTCTCAATTCTCCAATAGTCATCCTCTCTCTCACATTTTCAGTCTACATCCCATGCAGCATTGCTTGTCTCTCCAGTGTCTTATACTCGTACATTTAACCTTTCACCTTGTCTGGTACAAAATGAACCTATGCAAATTATATGTATGTACATAAAAATTATTAGATAAACTTCTGTTATTTTGATTTATTCTCTATGCCGAGGTAAATTCTTTAAAATGAAATATCCGGATATGATATATCATTTATTCAATGATATTCTAAGAATTTTAGAATGTCACCTATCATATCCCTATTAATGGAAAGATTGTTTAAAAAAATACTGAACAATAGTTTTTATACCTACTTATAATATACATATATGGTTGCATAAAGACTTTCAAAAATGTCTGATCACTTCTTTGTTGATTTGCATAAAAAATAGCATGAATTTATCATTAGTTTCCATTAAATTCTAAATGTTTTCAATTTGAAAATGCTAATCTCCTAACTTGATAACTTTCTTATGTTTCGAAATTATAAAATTGAATGACAACTAAATATCAGAGGCAGTAGTTATCCAAATAATTTTTTTTTAAATTGACAAATATTTTGTGACATTGAATTGTTTTTCGTATTTAATGGGCTCCTAAAAGCTCTTCTTCAATTACACACATTCTGTCTATTTTATTTTAGACGTGTTTGAGCTGTGAAGAGTGTGGTAAGCAGTGCAAGAGTCGTGTCTCCCTTCAGCGCCACTGGAAACAGCACCAAGCACCCGACAGACGATTTCTGTGTCACATTTGCGGTAAAGCCTTCAAAATCAGCTCAGGTCTTAAGCAGCATATGCACATTCATTCCTCAAACAAACCTTATTCTTGTTTGGTAAGTTGCTCGTGTTGAGATATCATGTATGTCCGAAGTCGCATCAGGTTCCAGGCGTTCGCCATTTTCTAAATGAATTGAGAAATGTATCAGATCATGTATAAGATAGAGTTAAATGTTTAATTGCCAGTGAGCAAGCAGTACAAGAAGTTTAATTTAATTCCGATCATTCGTGCATAAATCAATTTACTTAACTTTCATTCAAAGATGTTAATCGTTTGAAACTAGAACGTTAACCGTTTTAACACTCTTGATCTCACAAAAATATCTAACTGCTTATTAAATAATCACTTAACGTTTTGATAGTTTGAATCTTATATTATTTTTTAGAATTGTCACAAATCTTATACCCAGTACAGTAATCTGTGTCGTCACAAAAGAATGAACAAAGACTGCCAGAAGAAAGCCCGCTGTTTGTCCTGCGACCAAGAATTCACCAACCAACAGACTTTCGAACGTCATGCTAACTCCCAATGTGGTCTGCTGCAACAACTGCACAACAACAATAATAATAAATCTATTATGACGTCATCGGCGCCACACATCTCCACAACAGTCAATGAGCTCAAGTCTCCACGTCGCGGAACCTCGCATTTCGACAAAATGCTTGCCAAACCGGTAACACATCAGTACCAGCAGCAATCTCAAATGAACAGCATCTACAAACCAGCAAACATGGAGGACAAAGGTATCGCATCAACCGCCAACGCGCAACATATGGTGTCCAACAAACCGTTTGCCATCCCAAGATCACCCGGAATTCCAACCATTTCTAAAATGTCTTCTGCATTTCGTAGCAGTAAAAGCAATCCAAAACCAGTAACGTCGGTTGCGGCTGCAAATATCGATTTTTTAACGTCAATCAATGAAGAAACTGCATTAGACCTATCAATGCCTAATGCGTATAAAAAGACAAACAGCCAATCAAAAAGCAACGAGTTTACTAGCCCTTCCAATCAAAGCTATCCACAGGCCTCTCCATCATTGATCTCCCTGCCTCCACCTATGGTAGACGCTGCTTCACTCTACTGGAATTGGGTTACTTCCCGTCTTCAAGCACAAAATATTAACCCATTGTTTACTTTAACCAGTCAAAGTGCCCTGTTAAAATCTACTAGCCAGTCAGGTAATTGTTTGGTAATACTGACGAGGCTGATCTGTATTATAAACCGTATTAGATACCTAGGTAATTATAATCTGAAACTTTGGTTTACTACTATATATAGGTTGTCTGGAAAAATGCATTTTTTAAATCCAAATTTATATTTTGTACCAAATCTACATTAGTGTTGTATGGCAACCTAAAAACATGGATATTGGCAACAAATTCAAAGCATTTAAACATTATTTCATCAAGCTTGTAGATGACTTTGTGTAAAGGTTAATCAAGTCTGTAAATTGTTTGTTGATCTTGATAATCATTTAGGTATTGAAAATGTTTATGATGAAATTTCTTGGAGTGCATCAAATCCATATTTCAGTTGATGTTGGTGGTCCATAGTTGCCTTGAAGCATCCAAGTTACAAAACATGTACATACTTGTCGAAAGGGTTTTATATCTGGGGAATTTTTGGCAATTGTGACTATGTTGACCTCAAAAAAGCGTTAGTCAGACTATATGTATTAGCAATGTGTCGACGTTTATTGTCATGTATCCAAAACAGGCGCTTAGCTTCAAGATCTTTGTTGATGAATATGCTCACCTTGCTCACCTTTGAGACCTTATCCCTTAGATTTCAGGGGTCGGTCTTGTCTTCGCTCGCCACTTTCGTCTATCGAGGGCCATGTTTGTGGTGACTTCTTTCTTCTTCATGTCCTTCTCTATCTGCCTCTGCCATGTCTCCTTTGGTCTTCCTCTAGAGCGGTTCCCGACTAGCTCCCATCCCAAAATTCTTCTGGCTG
>JAUYWI010003898.1:0-19515 GCA_034780595.1 Parotoplana pacifica
AAGTTAAGTTAAGTTAAGTTAAGTTAAGTTAAGTTAAGTTAAGTTAAGTTAAGTTAAGTTAAGTTAAGTTAAGTTAAGTTAATCTCCCCTATAGATATTGGTTCTTCTGAAGATAGATAACAAATCTATCTGTCTAATTAATAATTCACCGGAAAACATTCTTCCAACTTTCTTAAACAGAGACTAGTTGCATAAAGTACTAAATTATAAGTAATGCAAGCAGAAAATTAAAACTTGGTCTCAACGGTTTTTTTTTCAAGGAGATAGAAAAGGAGATCGATTCACACAAATAAAATGGATGTATTTTTCTTTTTTTAGTAAGAACCATTGCTGTCTGTTTGTAAAGTCCTTTGTACGAACAAAAAAGTAAGAGGAATGGAGGGCCACTGACTCAAAAGCCCACATCGTGCCCTCCACCTCAGCTCAGGTGCGGTCCACAACACAACTACGCAATGCAAAAAAACATTTCAGAACAACTTACAGTGACGGTGACATTGTTATGCACAGCTCCCACCACTAGCCCGTTGTCAGCCGCCTAAATAAAGAAGAAAACAGCGACATTGCAAAAGCTTCCACACACAATAAACCATTTTGATAGGTCAGTATTAAATTTATATGTAACATTTATGTAATACAAGTACGTAATTCGTAAGTTTCTGCTAAAAGTAAAAACGCTGTTTAATGGAGAACCACAATTTTCAATAAACAAGCTTTTGTAAAATTATGAATATGCCAATTAATGTTAGAACATTGGTTAATAATACATACATACACTATAATTAAGATGAATAAAACCAGCAATAAAAAATTAATCTTTATGGCTGAGGTTAATTATCTTAACAGCGCGAAGGGTTAATTCAATTTGGTAAATAGGAAATATCTTCATTCCTGTTTGGATTATTTTAAATAAAATTATTTTAAGTATATACAGCCTCTTCTTCTATTTCATCAAAATATGGCCATGTAAATATCATTTCATAAACCAATAATTGATTAAACAGTGATAGAATATATTTCAAGATTATGTAGCCCGTTGTGTCCAGAAGTCGATTTATATCAGAATAAATCGTCTCCAGCAAATGTATTTGCTAAAATGAAAAAATCCACAAGGCAAAGTCTTAAATCTAGGACCACTTGTCAAATTATTTAAAAATTCTTAACCCTCTTGCTAAGTACGTTCAGTGAGAAGTAATAAAGATAATTAACAACGTTAAGTTACCTAGAAATTCACAGAAATCAAGCAAATATGGAAATCGTGAACAATACATAAATCAAATATCAGATCAGACACAATAATATGTAATTATGTACAATTTAGCTGCAGCAGAGCTGTTAAACAAAATATATTAACTGGCGTTGATCAAGGTACATAATTAATTATAATGTGAGATGCACGTGACATCACTCTTCAAAATGTGAAACGCGGCGGCTGTGTTTAGGCTCAAGCGAGTGGTCTTACGCGAACAAGTTTCACCACATCTGATTCTGCAGTGTTATCCGAGTAGGCAGAAGCCGAGGCAGTCCGGAATGGAATGTGTACGCCACGTAGGTAACCATTAGGAATGCCATTTACTAAGATCTTTGGCTGAAATATGATATAATCGATCATGGCCCAAGAGAAGTGTAATTAAATTTTAGGATTGGCTGTAGGCAGGTAAATTAAAAATGATCGGTTGAACAGCTTAATCTAAAATTTGGTCACTGCCGTTATTCATAAAGTAAACAGTAATAATTCGCACGGCAACATATATAGAGATAGAATAAACCAGTGTGATATAAAATTCTGAAGAAAAAATTAACTAAAAAGACAAAAATTTGATTTTATCCTCACTACATGCTTGTCCCCCCTCATATAGGTGCCGTTTTATAATTTTGTTAAAAGTGATGCTAGTTTTTAATTGATAAAACATAAAACATAAAACTTAATAAACTAAAAGCCAACGCAGTTTCTATCTATCTAATTTACATTATATATTTGGTTAGTCGTTATTGCTTCTTGGGTACTTACAGGAGGTAAAAGATTGGTTGAATCTTCGGGCTAGAAACATTTGAAATATAATGACATTTATTTTTATGTCCAAAAACAGAATCAAAATTATTTTCAAAATTTTTAAATAAGTACTCAATCTTAAAATATAAAGTTCTATTTAAGTCAACAAATTATAAAATAATTTTGTAAATAATAAATATTATTGATTTTAGCTGTTAGGTATCTAATATAAAAGCATTATGATGATGCAACACAATTTGTAAGTTTAAAAGTGGATAATTGCAAATATCCTGTGTGTGGTTAACATAATTATTACAACTATTTAGGCAAATCACATTATTGGAGTTAAATTGATGAATTACTTCAACAAAATTGCTGATCATAATTTAAAAATCGATAACTATAAACCAATGAACGAATTAGTACTTC
Source organism: Parotoplana pacifica (assembly GCA_034780595.1). Classification (NCBI taxonomy): domain Eukaryota; kingdom Metazoa; phylum Platyhelminthes; order Proseriata; family Otoplanidae; genus Parotoplana; species Parotoplana pacifica. The sequence goes on from JAUYWI010003898.1 coordinate 2,420, forward strand.
AGTAGGCAATTGGCAGAGCAATTACCAATTTACCATTTTTGTAATTGATTAAAATCAAGTTTCAAAATCGAAATCTGCTCCGTTTTCAAGTCAGATCTCAAAATTGTCCAAAAAGAAGTTCATGTCTATTTTTCATCTATGAATGTTAATGCGTGGCCTTGAAACGATTAGAAGCACATGAGGTGAATTAGTGAGAAATGAAAGTTAACTTTATCAAATCGAATTATATAATTACGTTTTCAGCAATAGCACCCAATGATGTAAGTGGTATGTTCTAAAACATTGATAAAAATAATTTAACAATAGTCAAAGAAATGGTAAACATTAGTGCGTAGCTATTCAAAAGTATGTTTTTAGTCTAAGCTAATATCTATTGGTGTAAGTAAAACTTGTCAAAATTCAAAGGTGGTTTGATTTACTTTGCAAAAATGTGATAGTAATAGTGATGTACGAAACGTAACAATGATGTCAAAAATACAATTTTTAAACCATATTCTGATACACCTATTCTAACTTTTCAGTTTAGTGTCCAGAGTGCAACTTGTGAGCCTAAGGATTTAACAAATCGCATAGGATTCTATATAAAATCATCTATTTGTCAGCCAAGAGCCATTGAACTAAACTTAAATAAGTGAGTGAGATTAGACATCAAATCTACCATTAAACAATTAAAGCATTAGTGGTAAGGGATATACTTACATCGTCTGGAATTTCCAAGGGCTAAGTAATTGTAAGAAAAATCAATTATTATTAATTATTATAAACAAGTCTATGTATATAGTGAACGTTGACTACAAAAGATATGGTGTCACACATAAGCTTATTAAAAATTAAAAATTAGAAATATCAAAAGAATTAATTAACAAAAAAACAATCTTCCCCATTCATCTAAATTTATGGTTTTAAATAAATTCATGAATACAACACCAAGTTTCTACTATCTAACTCATAGTATTATTTAAAACACACTAAATACAAAAAAGGTTACAACCGTTTAATGGTGAATGGTGCCGGCTAAAATTACAACAACCAAATAAATTATGAGATAATTGATGAATACCTCCAAATATTAAGCGCTGCAAGCAAATCGATTATTGATTTTTTCATAAATAGATTAGCTGCAGTTAATTGGGAAAATAACTAAAAAGTGTGTAAAATAATGAAGTGATAAAAATAGCTAAGATTATGGAATTCAACACTGATTGAGCTCAAATGAATGGCCAGCTACTGCTCCTATCTATCGCGTCTTACCTTGGACCATTGAAATGGTTTATCAGATTCAACTGTCGGAGGCTGAAAAGTGTATTTCAAATTTCAAAGGTAAACACTGGTCACTGCATTCAAAATATATATGTATAACGTATGCATGCTGAAACCCGAGTCATAATTTATTAGTTTAGCACTGTTTCAGGCAAGACTACATACCTGGCAATGGTGAATATACTGCGAGTATAATTATTTACTGCCTAATTAGAGGTTTACAGATGCCTGGAACAAACATTTTTGTTACAAAATTTTGCACAATTTCTTCAAAATTTGGGATAATCAATGTTTTTCTAGTAATAAATGTAATATATTATGTGCGCCTTCATTTTATTTAAAAAACCAATGTTACAGTTTACATGCCAAACTGTACTAAAAACTAGATAAAGGTATTGGTAAAGTCAAATATTCTTTAAGAAAGCATCTTTCTATTAACAAATCACAAATTCATACATGATTCGCTGTAAAACAAAATTAATAAGGAGAAACTCACTAGCAAACTTTTGCCTGCACCTGAAATAATAAAACATACATATAATTAAACAATAAGAAATTAGACACAAGTCAAAAATTAGTTAAAATCTATCTGATCCAATAAAATTTACGGGTAGGGATGAGTCACGAACTTCCAAGTCTAGGGCCTGTAATATAATTCAGAGGTCACAATGACAACTATTCTGAAATAAAGTAACTGTATCTGATGAAATTCAAACTACTATGAAAGATTTGATGGTAGATATAATTATGAAGGTTAATTAATTGGAATTAATTGAAACGTAAAGAAAACTCAGCAGTTATGATCAACAGCGAAACGCTTGTAGACTCTCAAAATTAATGTTGAGCTATTTAATTTTAGTCATCAATGACGCATCAAGCAATTATAGTAAGTAAGCGTCATTGTAATTAAACCAGAGATTTGTGCATACAAGAATATTGACTGTTTATAATTACAATCTTATTGGCTATTCAAACTGATAGTCAAAAAGAAAGGGAATCCAATATTGAACATAATAATTCAACGATAAGATTATAGCTCAAAGAAAAACTTGAAAATGACATCGTAGAAGTAGGCAGACGTAAACGTCTATGATAAATTAAATCGATTTTTGTTTCCCAAATTTGATATTCGCGCATATAGAAATCAATCTACTTTTCCATCGAATTGACTTCTGATGAAATGTATGTCAATCGAAATTAACTTCTTACCTGCTTCCTTGATCGGAGCTCCAAACAGCGCTCTCTTGAAGGCCGCTCAGCCACCTGAGCCACCAGCGGCAGCCCCTCCCAGACAGCACGGACAGCACCCAGGTTTGCAGAGATAGCAGGCCCAGATGATGGCATACAGAAGCAGCAGCAAGGCCAGAAACAAGCCGGCTAACCAGGGGTTCAGTCCAGAGAAACCGAAGATGCTGGACTGTGAGAGGATCGGACCGGATCCCGGAAGGACAAGAGCACCTCCTCCAGTACCAGTACCTGAATGGGGTTAAATAAAACAATAATAAGCACCAAATCAAAATTTCCGCATTGATTAAAATTCAATATTGCAGCAAACATTTTCATTGTTATCAAAACCATCATTTGTAGAAAGTAAGCCTTAGTTCGCATAGTACATTGATCATCCCTCTAGTTAGCAAATAAAATAAAATAAACATTTAGATTGTTTATAAAAACATGTTTTTTAATATCAAAAGAGAACCAAATTTTACTGTTTTACTGATTATTATTAGCAGTAGATAAATTCTTGCAAAATTGAATTAAATAGAGATAATAATTAAAACAAGTCAATTAATTTCAACTATTTTGCCGTCGTTACCGTTTCATTTCAAAGGTGAATTTTCGGTACGACCATTACAAATTTAGTTTCTGATTTAGGTAAATGTTCAGCATAAATGGATGCAGTATTTTAAAACTGGCAAATTTCCAGTCATCTTATTTCATGAGACAACGTTTATTTTAGGCAATGTGAACCTTGATGATAGTGGTCTTTTTTCAATTAATTATAAAAAATAAGGGGTAAAGTAAATAAAATTTTTTTGAATTTTTTTAAATTGTGACGTTTTATAAGACTGACAAAGACGGTAGGTACTTACATAATAAAACACAAAGCTTAAGTCACCCCCCTATAACACGACGACCTGATCTTAGTGGATATTTTATATTATGTATGTCAAATTAAAATTCCTCAAAACTACTTACCTGCTGTTTCAGCCATTAGTAATGCGCACAAAAAATATAAAACTAAAATACAAAATTAACTTGTTGGATACTAAGAGGTCAAAAAGGTATGGTTAGTATGTCTACTACTACTATAGTCGCAGAGCCAATGAAGCATATAGAATGATTTTAATCAATAATAACAGATCTCATAATGTCATAAATAATTGAGATGTGCCATACAGAAAATGAAATCACTTGTGTTTAAATTTTATAACACGATCCAAGAAGATTTCATCGCGCTAACTTGGCTGGTTTATCTCTGGCTATTGTGATGATTCTGCACTCACATGATAAATACTTTTTTTCTTTTATAGATAACAGACGTATAAAATATACAGCGCCCATGTTGTTTCTGCAAATATTTTGCAGGATAAAATATCTGTAAATTTTTAGTTAATAATTTGCTGTAAACCTTTAGAAAATCAAACCGATTTCTAATTATTTGTATTGTTCAAAGAAAATCTAGTACTACTTATTATAAACCATAAAACCATAACACTTACCTACAAATAAACTCAGAAAATACTTTTATTAGACACTAACTTTATAAATTTCAATAATGTGCTCAATTATATAAAAACAAACAAATACAGAATCTTACATGTACAATTGCATTTCCTATTTGTAAACTTTATAAATTGAATCGAATCGTTTGCTAGTATGGAACTCCTATTGACTAATTGTGGTGGTAGAGTTGTGGATAATATTGTCGTGTTGGATGGAAGTACAGTGGTGGTCGTCAAATTCTTAATGTACAACACTGGCATTGTACATAATAAGATATTTCACCAAATTAATAAATAAATCCCTTGAATACACTTTATCAGTCGCCACAACATGAAATTAAAAATCAGAAAAGTTACCCTCGGAATCAATTTACTTAAACGTCATTTTAGAAATAAATATAATTAGCAATAAGTAAACCAATCAATTGATTATCCACATTATCAATGGCAATGATGCAGCATATTTTTCTTCGCCATGAATAAATGTACCTACTATACTGCCTCCCTGTTTGCTTTCAGATACGGCAACTATGCCTCATTCAAATGCTGCGAACAGCAATCTGGGCTGTTACAAGTGCAATATACAGTATAATCAGCTTCCCCAATCCTATCATATGCAGAGAAATGTGTAATTTAAAATGGGGGCACAGTTATTTATTATACACAACGATAAATTATGTTTGTCTTGTATACAACTAATTTTAAAGTCTAAATGGAGGATCTCTGCCGCATTCTATAAAGTAGCGCATATTATTTTATTTTATCTAAGCACTTCTGTGTCATATTTATCGATTGCTGAACAAGTGGCCATGTGATTGAATTTATTAAAACGCCTATACCTAGAATTATTGCTGTATCAAATTGTATTAAATCTGTAGTTGAAGCTCTTCCAATGAAGATGTGACATGTTCTTACCAACTCCATTATGACTGTTTAATATCACCTATAGATTATTTATTTCGTCTCAGACCAAGGTATTACTTTAATCAAAACACACTGAAAGACCGTTTTTCCTAATGTATAGAATAGAAAAATACATAATTATTCTTAATTGTATACGACAGGTATATATATAGTAGCTAGATCATTTTTTCAAATAGATTTTACATATCAGAGAGAAATTAGATCAATCAATAGACAAAGTTATAAAATCTATTTCTTAAAATGACATTTTTTTATAAAACGTTCATAAAACCTATTCTGAAGAAACTGGTTAGGCATATCGAAAGACATTTAATAATTTCACCATCTGTAAACGCACCGTAAGTCACCGTGTTAAAAAGTACTAACAATTTCTAACTACTAAGAAAACATCTATATGTTTTAGTATTAAACCAGAGAAATCGTTAGTAGTTTTTTACGCAGTGAAATATCTTGTAAGTGTGAAATATTTTAAAATCTAGACTAAAATTTAAAAAACCATCCTTCTTGATAATAGGTTATTTAGCCTAATATTAAATCATGATTCTTTTATTTTAGCAAATAAATAATAATATATGATTTTCTTTAAAGAATATAGGTAATTATATTCACCAATTCTACAGATACGCTCTACTGAGTTTTATCAAAAACTCCAACGTTGCTAACGAATACCGGCGTATTACAGAAAGATGCTCTGACAGACTACCAAAATAGCAAATACAACTGCTTTCAAAAAAGGTTTTATCGCTCAATGGCTACCCACCAAATTGTCTTAACAAATAGAAAGATTAAGACAAGAAACAGACGTTTCCATGTAGAATGAAATCTTTACAACACCAAATATACAAAAAGTACTTTTATTTTAAGGTGCCCTTCCTTAGTGATGAAATTAATAGGAAGATCAAATCAGTTTTAAATTATCTGTCAGATTGTGTCATAGATCTCAGACACTTCGTCAAGCTCTCAGATCAAAAAACGTGCCAACTCTTTGTAATTTGCATGGCTGTTACTTAAATAAAACAACCTGTCTCCGGCGAAACTGTGTCTACGAGATGAAATGCAGACAATATTCAGCTGTATGTATCAGTAGCACAATTCGATTCCTGCATTTTCGCATCAAAGAACATCTCCGTACAACCACCTGTCTATAGCTCAACATCGTCTCTTCTGTGCAGCTCAATTCAACATCCGATCGTACCACTTCCGGTTTATGTATCGAGGAAGCACTAACTTATCTCCAAGATTCTCCAGACCACCAACTCGAAGAAAGAATGTAGCGAACTTACGCACCTAATTTTATAGATTGTATGTTTAATTCCATGATTATTCTATCTTTGAGTATGTTCTTCATTGTCTATGCTTCCGTTGTTTTTGAATATTCCTTCTTAATTTTATGTGAACAGGGCGGTTTTACCCCGAAAATTTATAATTAAATAACTTTTATTTTTTACCGGCAGCTCCGGGCTTTTTGATTTTTTATTATTACTAAAATATGCTGCTTCGTGTCAATTATATATTACTGAAATTCATGAGTAGAAACAAATTTGAACGATACTAGAATAGCTTAACTACACACATTATTAGAGCACTGTTTCATAGCAAACAACAATGCATTCATTACCTACCTGGCACAAAGATTGCAGGTCCTTCACCGGCCCCTGCATTTTTTATTGGCGTCCAAACTACGCCTCCCTGGGATCCCGACTTCGGTATCGGGTACACGATCGGCAATTTGGGATAAGAGGTCGGGTTAGGTGGTTTACCCAGATCAGTTGGCATATTGATGATTATAATCTGTTCATTATTATTCGAGGCATCAACTCCAGATGTGAATCGTCCCGTTTTTTGATCAATGATTTTATGAGTATTCCAGTCAAATGCTTAAAATAAAAGAGATACCATTTTGGCAAAAACATTGTCTCTTAATACTAGTAGTCATTGTGAACCTTATAGATATCAAATAGAATTTATTAATAGTGTTTATAATATATTTCAATGGTGGAGCTTTAAAAATGAAATCTTACCACCAATTGCTCCACAAAATGAACTGCTTCCGTTTGCATTGCGTCCAATATAGATTTTGTTGGGTGATAACTGACCATTTAAGAACACACCTAAAATAAAGCAATTATTCCAGTCGTAAAGGTCTAGCTGAAGTACCCTTTAATTATAAACGTTCGTTCAATTGTGTCTGTACCTACAAAAACCGTATAAATGAAAATTGAACGATGTTGTTAGAATGCAATACTACTTGCCTTTTTTATAAGTAGTATATAAAATAAATAGAATTAGTGGAAATAAAAAAATAAAATTATGCACCCACCGGATATTACTTGAGTGTTGCCTCGGAGACCATCGACTGTAAACGAAAAAGTCTCTTTGTCCCTCTCCATGGTCAAAATATGAGCATAACCATTAATCAAATTCAATAGAGACGCACTACTGATGATTTTCAAAGTTTTGCCACCAATAACAAAATTAAGAGCGCCGTTTAGCTAAAAATATTATTTACAGCATTATTAGAAGCAATACAGTTGGCTCAATTATAAAACATATCACATTTGTCTCTAAAAGCGTCATGAGCAATAACCGAAACGTCGGCTTATGCTGAATATGTCACTGTGATACCATATAATCACCAAATCAATTCAGTATTCATAGAGTGCCTTGACATTTGAAATACAACTGCTACGAGTTGCAAACCAATACATTTAAGACAGTGATTTTACATATTTATGATTTTATTGATACATTTAATAAAAAAATGACGAAAACAGTATAATGGAGATGGACTATTCTTAAACTATTAGTTCAAAACTTATAAATCTATCACTCGACTCATTTCATCGTCTGTGCATTCATAGTTGATGGCAAAATCATCTATCAGAAAATAGCAGTCCTCTTTAAAGAAAAAAAATATTTTAGCTAATGATAAAAGCACAACTTTGTCCAAAAACTATAGGCATTAAAAATTGGACATGCTCCATTTTCTCTTTTGATCCAGTTGCTTTGGTCACAGATATGGCCATTCCTATGTTAAATTCCAATCTCTCAAAAAAAATTCTCGTTTCTTACTCGTTTATTCAGTTGATTTATAATTTAGGGTAAAGACTTATTTTGTTAATGTTACAAGTAACTAAAAAGTTTGGCGTTATCTACGTTCACTGAAAATTGGTTTTCATAAAAATATTTCATATGTAGAATGAAATCTTTACTGCAGCAAACATACAAAATTTCAAAAAATTAAAATCTTGACTTCGATAGAAATGAATATACTCTAACCAAAAGATGTGCAAAAATATGGCTTCACAATAAAACAACAACTAATCAAGATTAAATAAGTACATCTTGTCTTGTTCTACACCCAAGCTGAAGCATGATAAGACGATCAGCCAAGCTTTAAAAGTACTATCTAGTTCATCCGAAATTCAAAAATCAAAATCAGTCGAGTCAGAATTGAAAAATGCTAAGTTTTTTAAAATGCAAAACAATAACAAGAAATATGGTGCGGGACTTAGGACCCTCAGCGGTGAGTTTCAATCAGTTTTATGTGTACACAACCGTCACTCTTCCCATAATCTAGTTATTATTCAAAATGTAAAAGGCTAAATAAGCACTAGTTGAATTAAAATGAATGTTATCAAAGTTAACAATAAAATAAATGTAGATCAAGATGGATTTATAATGACATTATGATAATATTCATTATATGCAATATATTAAATCCAACCTTACTTTACATAGTAAAAATCATAGTTAATAAATCCAAAATTTCTTACCTATTATACACGTAATCAAAAATTGGAATGTTTACCAATTTAAACAATTGAGAAAGTTTCATTTTTATCTTTTTATTATTCTTGAAGATCAAATTAAAGAATTTTTAATTAAGTTATTATACTACATTTATATTTTTCATTTGTATTATGATACAGCCATAAATGTTTAGTATTTTGTTAAACATTTATATCTTTGAAATTGTAGTCCATTTTGTCACAGTGAAAGTTTATTTATCCCTTTCAATAGGACTGTATCACAATACAAATGAAAAATATACATGTAGTAGTTTAATAAATTAATTAAAAATTCTTCAATTTGATCTTCAAGAATAATAAAAAGATAAACATAAAACATAAATTGCTATCTATGCACATCTATGTACAACCATAAATCATTTTGGATCAAATTAATTGAATATTCGTAAACCTGCCCTTGCATTGGTGGTCCTCATACCTCAGGAACTATAAATGTGCGATATCTGAAAAGTTTAAACTTTACTTTAGAAAATAAATCTCAAGTTTGAGGAAAAACATGTTTCGTTTGGAGTTTTAGCGAAGTGGAATTCAACCTCGCAATATCTTTGCGAATCGATATTGAACGCTGCCTTCGAATCGAAGTTGAACGTTACCTTTGAACTAAGATTGTAATTTGTTTAAGAGATTTCAACCTACAAGTTTAAACCATATTCCAACAACACTTTCAATTTTTTAAACCTTATTTCAACCTCGAGTCCATTGAATGTCCATTTGAATTGAGGTTGAAATTTGTCCCGGAGATTTCACCCTACTATGTAGTTCATCCTTATTCAACATCGATTCCACTTTGAATGTTTATTCGAATCGAGGTTGAACAAATGTATGGTTTCCGAAAGACTGTTAAAATTAATAAAGGAAATATTGTTATTACTAATGATTTAAGGAAAGCATAATAAATCTATAGTATCAAAGAAATCATCATAAGTTTTAATTAAAATAAATAACATCTTTGATAAAATTTAACCTTAACCTATTTAATTTTTTTAACTATTAATAATATTAGTCATTAAAGAAATATCTTTAAGGTTTGATTTAAAAAACCATTGAATATTTGGATTAAATAACAAGTATACCTAAATTAGATAAACCTCTGGGAGTTTTGTGACAAAATGAACTATTAGTAATGTTAGAATTCACAGCAGTATCAGAATTGTTAGCATTAAAATGATGAGAAATAATAACATGAATTACTAATATAAACAAAAAGTTAATTTTCGAAATATTTTGGTACGATGTACCTTTCTCAATCATTTATTATTTATAAAAGAAATTTAAACTACAGAAAAATGTATTTTAAATTTCTTTTTCAAATAATAAACGATTGAGAAAGGTACATCGTACCAAATATTTCAAAACTTGACTTTTTATTTATTTATGTTGTTACAAAGTTAAATTCCATTTTATATAATTAGAATTTGGAATTTTAGAAATAACATTAAGACTTAACACCATTGTCAAAATTGGCAGAATCTAAAGGATTAGGAATAGACACTAAATTCTTATAAATCAGAATTATCAGTAATATGTTTGGAAATACAATTTGTTTAATTGGATGAGCATGTAAGGAAATTTGTTTAGTCTTTGGTGATTTCTGGTTTGGCTGATATTTTCTATTTATGCATAAGCAAATGATTTGAGAAATGGGAATGTATATGTATACAGGGGCCCCGGAACGTTTGAACATTGGGGGTGCCTAATTTTTTAAAAAAATATAAAGAGAAATCGGTACTTTAACTAGAAACTATTTTTTACATAATTTGGCTTATTTTTTGTACTAATAAAAAAAGTAGAATAGAGTAAAAAAGCAATAGTGTGTTATTGGGAATTTATTGCTGTTAAAATTACAAGTTCAATGTGTAATTTTCAAAAATAAAATAAAATAAGAATGTCTAGAATAAATGTATGTTCCACGTATAGTACGCATCCCCTAATTCGAGTTCTTAAATTGAAACTTTTCAGTGCGTCTTATCTGTGGATAAATACGGTATTATACATAAGTATGTTTTTGTATTCAAAGCGAAATTTTTTACTAATAAATGTACTATTATTAATGATTAGTACTAAAATTTGAAATATGGTAATTTAGGTGTGTTTTATACATTTATTGATAAACAATTTATAGTCAATAATATTATACGGCCAATTTTTTAGATATTCTTTATATGCAGCACTACAGTACAAAACATTATGTACATACATATGAGGATCAAATGGTTGATATTGAAATCTATCAAATTTTATTTTGTGAATGTACCAGACCATTTTTTCGGTGGTCATTGAGTCCAACAAAATCATTTGCAATGTACTGAAGGTTCAGACTATCAGTTCGATTCTCATGCACATGCAACATCAACAAGTTGTTCATCCTCTCCTGCCCCATTGTATTTCTGAGATAAATTTTCAAACGGCGTAATACTGAAAAGGAACGTTCAGCGGTTGAAGTAAGATAGACTCTGAGCAGTGTTTGTTTTTTCAGTAAACATCATTTTTCCTACTTTAAAAGCGGCAACAATTTGAGAGAAATTCATGGGCGGATCCATACTCCTCACAAAATTGTGCAACATTTGCAGTTGAATATTTAACTTTTCTTTGTCAATTTCATAAAGTTAAGATCAATTAACAGACAAGGGTGTAAAGTTGCCGTTGGCAAAGGTAAGTAAAACTTTTTCAATTTCAATTGCATTGCTGAGCGACCTTTGATCAAATCCCCTGTTAAATTCCCCAATCGCTAAATCAATAGCTTCGTTGTACTGTTGCCTGAAGTAATGCTTTTGCGATTCAGACATTACTGGTTGTTCACCATCATCTATTCCTTGTGGTATTTTTTTGTATCGCGGCAGTGTTGGCGGATTTGTCAACTCCGCAGAGTCCAAAACGATTTGATCATAAAATATGTCTTCACGTTGATTTTGATAATAGCTGACTGCTGTCATCGACGCTTCTTTTGCAGCCTGAGCAAATGTCTTTCCGATTGCAAAGTTGTTGCCAATTCCTCGACAGGAGTAAATTTAAGCAGAGACAGTTTGAGACCAAAGTATGTGCTAAATTTGTCCATTAAAGCACCAATCCCACCTGCCGCAATTCCATTATCATCAGGTGTAGTCCTGTTGACTTCAGTCAAAGAATCCTAAAGAATAGCATAATTATCGACGATCGCAGTAAATGCCTTTCTACGTGCTGTCCAGCGAATAGGACAATTAGTCTTGATCGAAGGTCCAGTAGATGCTACTTAATCTGTTATTAAATGTTCTGAAGCCCATATTTATTTCTGTTTAAAAAATAGTTTTCTTTTTGGAGAAAACTTTATAAGCCGAGCGATTTCTTTGGTGACATCAAGGGCATCTTTAATTGGAGACAGTTGTTTCGTAACATCTTGCATAACATGTTTAATATAATCAATCCATCAACATCGATTTTATGGATTGATCTACATACTTATAGGTACATACATATTATTCACGAATTTTACAAATAAATATTTTGTAGGTTTATCCATAGAATTATAGAGTACTTAAAGTTCTCTATAATTCTATAGATAAACCTACAAAATATTTTAGCATTTCTTTAGAATATTAGGTAGAGCCTAATTATTTATTATTTAATTTCATTAATTACCTAATTATTTGGCCCTTTAAAATATTGGTAATTAAAATTATTGGGTATGCTCAGCATCGCCGGGCACCTCCCAGTTCCGGCGCCCATGGTATATGTAGATATAATAGTATTGTGTAGCATCAAATTATGTGCGTTTAGTTACCCCTTTCCCTTTCAGTTTATTACTCAATTCGACCATCAATATTTATTATCAAATATTGTTTTTGGACAACCAGTACTCAAAAAATAGCATTTTGCTCAAGATTGTGTCATTGCAGTGATTACTTAAAGAAGTTTTCTGACCCCAATTATAACTGAATAAACTTAACCCATAGAAGCAATCTTTGCTTCAACATTGTTTAATTGCTTGAACTCAACAGCTTTACAGTCAGTAAATAGATAATCAGAGTGGCTTCAAATTCTCTCTCTATAGAAATGTCTAAAATCCAATTGAATCGAGCCAAGGATGTCGAGTTTTTTTTTACTAAAATACCAATAACAAATAAAATTTTCAATTTTTGTTTTTTGGATATAGTTATATTAGGTTCTAAAAGACCTAATACCACAACCTTATAAGACGAGTGATTAAAAAAATAGTTGAAGCAAGCATTATAAATGTGTAGGTATATCACGACTTTTTACACATAAGTATTTCCTTAGTTATTTTTTTGTATTTTTTTGCAACATTCACAACTATAAATGTCATACTTTTTAATACAATTGAGACTAAAAACTAACCTTATGAAAATATAATTTTAAGTCAAATTTAGCATTAACTAATGCATTAATTAACAAAATAAGGTAACTATACATAATGTAGCATGGTTGGTTAAACAACACCGTTTGAGATAAACCTAAATTTTGCCCATTTTCTAGTGATATAAGTAGGTAAATGGTAAACGGTCTAACAAATAGTCTTAAAATTTATTTCATTAAATTTAGTTTTATGAATGTTTTAATAATGAATTTTTGATAATGCAGTGGATCATTTAGTTCTAGAGTTAAACCATACAAACAAAATACTCAGTGAGATATGGTGCTAGCACAATAATTTAAAATTATAAAATGTTATACATATTTTTTGCACAACAATTTCATATTTCTCAATACAATTGATACTGTAAAAATTATATTTAACCCTCTAAGCGCCGAATATTTTTAAAACCTTTTAGAAATTTTTGAATGGTTTTATTGATGGATAAATTTATACCAAGTGACATATTTATAATTAGCGATATACATGACATATGTATTTAAAAAGTGTTTTAGGGTTCATATGACATGCTAAGATGACACAATTTTGTGTTTTAGATTGTGGTAGGTAAGGCGTGTACACAATGGTGTACACAATGGCGTGTACACAATGGCGTACACACAAGGTGTGTACACAATGAAATTGTACATTGACAGCATTTAAAATTAGTTTGTTGCCTTCCATTTTCTACATTTTTATCAGAGCATACTATACAATCTTCTCTTGGATGTGTGTAGTTCAGCTAGTGTCTCATTGGAATATCAACTTAAGAAAGTCTACACCGATGATGATTTGTTGATGTATTATATCCATTCAAAAGTGAAATACATGTCTTGAATGAAGCTTTTCAAGGATTTATTTTTATTACATTCAACAGAAGTATAAATTACATGTGAATTTACTATACAAATACTGAAAAGTCTATTTACAATAAGAGGATTCCATTTTCTGGATCGATGTGTCCTTTGTCCAACTTTGTCAACTCCACCCATATACATTTGTTATAATCATCCAAAAATTTAGATTTTGTTATATTACGAAACACTACTTAAGCATTTTTAGAACGAATCTCCTTAAATGAATACAATATTTAAAAGTTACATGGATCATAGTATGGAACATGTATTATATAGAACAGACTTTTAATACAATTTCTATATCGAAAAAAAATCTTTATTAATTAAAGAGCTAACACAGTTTTGAGGTATTTCAATTATTTTATGATTTGAGCTAAGACAATTTTATGCTTATTGCAATTATTTTAGGGTGTGGCTAATAATAATAATACTTACATGCATCTAACAAATGACCGTTTTATCAACTGACCAAATCACTGATTTCTAACAAATGACTTTATTGTGTATATCCATCAATTGACCGAAATGATATTTTCTATCCAATGACTGATCTAACAAATGACCAATTGGCATATTTCTATCTATTGACCGGTCTAGACACTACAAGGACCATATTCTATATATAATTCTTTAATATGTTTTTAAACGTAATTGATTTTTTTATTGACCACATTAGCTAATTTTCTTATAAACATCCCATATGCCAATTTTCTTTACGATACATCTATTCGGTCGCAAAAACACTTTTTTATTTAAGCACCATATAGATTTCAATGACTGTAAATATCGGAATCCCGTTCATAATTATTGTGATAACAACTTTTTTTAAAGTATATACTGTATCTCTAATAAATGTATATTAACTGGACACTTTTACGAGAATATATCAGTTATGCTTTATTATAAGTTAGACAAATTTCATATATTTACCTATCTTTATTTTGCATTTAACAAATTGTACAATTACAATTTATAATTATTGCTTTGTCGACATACAGACAAACAATTTAAATTCAATTAGACAAAGTATAATTTTTGGACCTGATGAAGTCCAAATTAGGTCACAAAAATCATTAAGCTTTCTCAGTACAGACCACATACAATTCAGTGGCCCTAAATATCGGAATCCGATCATAATGGGGACACCAATTTTTTAACAAAATGGAATAGTTTTCAGAAAGTTTCAGAAGTTTGAAAAATACTTTATGAATTTAGAAAATTTATTCCATATTTAATAAACTTTATAATTAGGTACATTTACGATTACTGATTGTGATTTTAACTCAATAACTGAATGAATTTCTTTTTAGTTTCTTCATATAGAAGCTTTTGAGTCTTGGATGCAATCTTTGGAAACTTTTGATGTTTCCATTTTTCGCTTATAGTAGGAAAACATTTCTGGCAACAGTTCTTTATAATTCTGCAACTTTACCGCTTCAAACGCTTCAAGCATTTCTTCCATTTTTTCCTCATAGCCTTTTGGATATACAGTTTTCTTAGAATATTTTTGGAAGGGTTTTTCAACAATAATCTCGCTGCCATATTCAATAGTTGTTTTATCGTCGTATTTGGGA
This sequence comes from Parotoplana pacifica, assembly GCA_034780595.1. Classification (NCBI taxonomy): domain Eukaryota; kingdom Metazoa; phylum Platyhelminthes; order Proseriata; family Otoplanidae; genus Parotoplana; species Parotoplana pacifica. Next base: position 17,921 of record JAUYWI010003898.1, read on the forward strand.
TAGTCATTTTTTTCGGTTGTTTTATCATTGTGATGGTGATGTGTTTTATCAGTTTCCTTGGACGACGGTTTCCGCAGTGGAAAGGCGTAATGTTCTCGTTTTGAGTTTGGCTGGTATGTTGATTTCTCATTAGGATGATGGTGGTGTGCTTTATCGTCTCCTTTGGACGGTTTCCACAATGGATAGGCATCCAATTTGCTTTCTGCAGTCTCAACCACCGAACCTCTTAGTTCATAAGAGCCCCCACCTCTTTGTCTTCGTAGGCGTTGATATTGTTTCCTCTCCCAGTCTCCCCATTTGTACTTGGCGGGTGTCACCATCATTAGCAAGTTGCTCAAGACAAATACAAAAGTAGAAAACTCTACCACCAATGCAAATTTCATGTTGAAACACACAAGAAAAGTTGCTAGAATTTTATTAGTGATTTGTTCGTGAACACTCTGAGTATATATGCCGTGTTTTGCCTACGTAATTCTTAGTAGAATTTGGTTGACCTCTTTCTTAGAAAGATTATTTCAAGTTAAGACAGATAAAAAATTTTAAAATGTTTCTAGTCTTCCTACATGCTTCGGTATATTATAAAACAACTTTAAAGTTTGTAATGGATTAAAAGGTTTCTTTTAAATGTAGAAATCATATTATTGTTAAATATTCTATCTATACCTTTAACACAATTTAGGGAGGATGAAGTTTTTAAAAATTATTTTCATATTCAATCATTATTAATATTTTAAATTTCAGGATTAAAAATTAATTAAAAATTATTGAGAAACTCAGATACGCATCCTTACATGCATTATATATACCCATACTCCCAGTAATACTAAAAAACATTCATTTATTCATGCTGTGTACAAAATGCAATTATTGTTGCAAATATTAAATATTCCGTATGCTTCATCACAGAAAGATCTTGAGTTGAAATCAAATAATATCGGCATGTTTATTCTTGCATCTTACATTTTGCACATATTTTTTTCAATAATATTCTTACTGTTCGATGTGGTGATGAAGAAGTCTGAGATAAAATGTTTCTTTTGTGTTTATTTTTTTCAAGGCGGTGAAATACTACCTAAAGTGGATTGTTGTCTGAAGTCTTGAGTTATTTATACAATATGGATCTCTACATTATACATACTTGAACTATGCGAAATCAATGTAGCGAGGTTAGGGTTTTACTTTAGATTTCTTTTAAAAAAATTGGCCAAAAAATCCTAAAGATGGTTAGTTCTCCCAACAATATTTGAAATAAATAAAATTTAATTTAATTAGCTATAGTTTTTAGATTGGTATGGCCCTAACTAGATGTTATTAAGCAACTAGATTTTTGCTATATGAATTTAATGTTTTTTAAGATTTGAGAGCTAGCAAAGTCAACCAACAACAACTTGACATTGAACTATAATAGACCTTTAGTCTTCTTGCCTTTGTGGCTAGTGGTGATCACTTTAATTACATCATTAAACAAATTCTTGATATTGACAGTAATCCATTTTATCACCAAAACTAATACCTACTGATAGATTTTGTAATAATTGTCAAATTGTTGCACAACATTCTATCACTTATAATACTATCAATTTTCCCAGAATATT
>JAUYWI010004009.1:0-19515 GCA_034780595.1 Parotoplana pacifica
TGTAATCGTGTGTATCTTGTTCTACACCCAAGCTGAAGCATGATAAGATGGCCAGTCAAGCTCGGTGATTGAAAATATCATCTAGGCAGATGATTCTGTGGATCACACTCAAACGGTTCGAAAGTCTCAAACCTGAAAGGCACCTCGATTTTGGACATCAACCAAATTTCGATAAACCCAATGTTCTCTGAAAGTTTCTTTCCGTTTCTAGCATCATTAACGGACCATTGTGAGCCAGTTTCGTCTGCGGTTCAAAGTGGCGGGCAATTAAGAAGAAGCTCGAGGCTAGAATACACATAGATATTAAAATTTAAGAATTTTTCTAAAGAGTGTAATCTTTGTATATTATCATCCTCTGGTTACGACCATATAAACAGTTGGGTAAATTTTTCTACAAACTAATTATATCCAGTTGTCCACATTTTTGGAAAATTACATATATTTTGTTACTTCTACTCATATATCTTATTTAAATAGGTTACTTGTTAAAATGTTAAATAAAAATATGCAGATGGAATGGCTATATGGGAGGCCACTCAAAATACTTATATTCAATTTTTACTAAGAAAATTTTCATAAATAATTCCAACAATTTTATCATAGATCAGTCACCGGCCTGATTCTCTAAAGTTGGAAAATGAAACTGGAAAATATGGGAAACCTAGTAATTGTTATGACTACGATTTTTCTTAGCGTTTTATGAAAAAAATTATATAATTTAATCATTCGCTACCTTGCGCTAGATAGTTAGTTTGTGAAGCAGAGATAAAAGTACATACAATACTAGAAATTGTTAGTATTAGAGCATGTATGCATTATTAATAGATAACAATTTCTATTTATTATTAAATTTATATTGAATATCTCCGTTGACAAGCAGACGCTTTAACCAACTAATATGTACCTACATAGTACGTTGCAACCTTATATGTATTTTTTAAAGTCGTATACGTATATCCTTCTAAACAGAAGTCTACTTTCTAGCATTTCGTCTTCTATCTATATCTGTCTTATTCTGTTCATTTTATCGTTGCTTTATTTCAATTTAGTAGACGTGCAATATTGGTTACTTACAGTCAGTAAATTATGGATATATCAAAAGTATCTATCATTGATTTTCTTAAAGAACTTAATTGTTAGCTATTTTTTGGAAAGGTTTAGCATAGTTTGAGTTGTATTAATGCTTATATGGCTGAAATAATTTTCTCTAGCTTAGTATTGTAGTGAGTAGGATTGTAGTAAGTAATATAGATTGAACAAAATTAACTTGTTATTTCTTGTTTTTTAAGCTTTATTCCTCTTACGTCTACACAGATGGCAAAATTAGACATTTTTATATTGAGTTCGTATTTTGAATCTTAAACACAAGTTTTCTTAATAGATTCATATTCTACTAAATAATAAATGAAAGTGGTTTTATCTTTTGAGATATCTTTATCTCTGACATCTTGGTACTCTAAATGCGATACTGATTTTGGTTGTAACACTTGAATTTATTTTTTAATGTTACCGAATGACATATTATTAAAATTTTATTGAAAGCTCTTATAATTTTAATTGTGTATGAGCATGTTAAAGCTGAATCTGTTAAGATGGTAACAATATAATGTAATATTAAGTTTCTAATTTATCCATTCCCTATCGAATTTGGTTTATCCAGCTAAATGTGTTTTTATTGTTGACTACTTGAAAATTGATATATCGGTTGAACTTGAGTTTAGTACACAGGAGGTACCTCCTTAGATAGATTCATCCTCTCGACTTCTAGTGATAATCTACGAATTCAAAAACAATTATATATTCCTTTTTAGTACAAGGCCACTGATATTGTTGTTGACAAGCCTGGCACTCTGGAGCTGGTGTATACCCCAGCTGGAGGCGCTCCTCAGCGTCACAAAGTCTTTGATTTCGCGGAGAGGGGAGGTGTTGGAATGTCCATGTATAACACAGATGAGGTAGGTTGTGATAGACATTCGGATTATCTCAATTGCTTTATAAAAGGGTATGGAATATATTCATTTGCATTATATTGTCCAGTCCAGAATTGGAATCTGGATGTTACCTATTTTAACTAGTAATTTCCGATCCTGATTTCTTTTGATGAATTAAATTATTTTAAAAATTACTATATTTTAGCTATACCTATTTATGTAACTATCGATTTTTAATCTTCGAATAATTTCAACTTTACTATTAACTTCCGAGTAACTGTAAAGGCGGTGTTTTTTTTACAAAATATTGTCCAAATTCGTCTTCGTAGCAACTTCATTATTATGCATAAAAATGCCCCCTCCCACAAGACTCAAGACACAATAAATCTTCTCAAAGAGCATAAATAATATTGGCCTAGTTCAGCAACGAGCATATTCCACCTGATATAAATCTAGATATTTATAGTTAGAAATATGATGTTAGCTGGACTAGATTTTATTTCCCAGCTAAAAAAAATTTGTGAACGGTATCTTGGTTCAATAAATCGACATTTTTGAACACATTGAAATTATTAATAATTTTTTATGTATATAAAAACTTGCGATTGTACATAACATATTGTACCAAATGATACTATTTTCTAATATTAATTTGTTACATCATTATGGTGCTCAGAAATTTTGGATGACAACCATTTTTATTTCAGAGTATTGAAGGATTTGCCCATAGTTGTTTCCAGTTTGCTATTGCTAAGGGTTGGCCTCTGTATATGAGCACAAAGAATACGATTCTAAAGAGATACGATGGCCGCTTTAAAGATATCTTTCAAGATATTTATGAAAAGTAAGTAAGACTTTCCATCATCAGATATACTTATACAGACTATATTTAAAATGAAGATGGTATGTAGATTTCCAAATGTTTATAATTACTAATCCTTTCATTTCAAAAGAATAGTTGATTTTCATTGCTGTTTAATTTTATTTAGTGTTTTTAAGTAAATTTGACAAAAAGTTGTTTTTATAGTTATTTCTGTTTTTTACAAGCCACAGTTAAATTCCTAATGCTATGATAGGTTCCTCAATTTTGTTTTATTATTATGCTGATTCAGATTTTGGTTTGCATTTTGCGATTTTTTATGATAAATTGTTTTCTATAGGAACTACAAGTCCCAGTTTGACAAAGCTGGTATATGGTATGAACACCGTCTCATCGATGATATGGTGGCACAAGCTCTCAAGTCAAGTGGAGGATTTGTATGGGCTTGCAAGAACTACGACGGTGATGTACAAAGTGATATTGTTGCACAAGGTAGGCCTGCTGATTTTGTAGATTATGCACCATTATTGGTTTATAATTTTACTGTCTCTAATTAGATAGAAAGCCCTGGTGATATCAGTTTCTAAAATATGTTTTGTAACTAGCCAGTTAGTTGTTAGGTGAACTTAGCAATACTTATGAAACTGTTAGGGGTGAAGCAAAAGAATTACGCAATTTTGTTTGATGAACTCATTGTTATTCACGGGGTTCATAGTAGTATAAAGTTGTACTTGCTGAATTTAGTCGTCATTAAAAAATATACTGTAGAAACATTGAAAAAGTTGTATCATGAATTGTAGTCTTAATGAACTAGTCATATTTAATTAGTCATAATGTTTACAAAAATCGTAATTAAATAGCCATATGGAAAACATCGTCTTGGAAAAGTTGATTCACTGAATTAGTCACTTTTCAATAAGTCATTTTATTATTCATATGATTATTTAATTATGACTTTTTAACTATGCGACTATTTCATTACGATTATTTAAATACAACAGATTCGATACGAATATTCATGATGAGATACTTAGTGCATTTAGTTGTACTACATGGTGTTCATAAAAAGACGCAGACCAAGTTTTTAGAAAACATTAGAATCTAACCTATTTGTAGTTAGAATTTGCAGTTGATATTCGTTCTTAACTTTTCATATTTCTACCCACAAAATATGTTTAAGATTTATAACAGGATGGTGTGCTATATAATACATAGATTGCAATAAATTGTTGCACATTGTTTACCTTCTAACTTGGACGAAAATTATGTACAGTGGGATTCGATCACTGTTCAACAAAAAATGTGCTACTGAAGAGGAATATTATATGAATCTATAGTAAATTTGATGGCGCTGAGTACGAAAATGATATCCATTTTTGTCTAACACATCAAGATTTTTAGTTATCAATGTATCACAAATAGTGTAATTTTAATCATTTTATACTCAATAAATTATAAGTAAATACATCCCCGCCAATTAATAACGCCGCCCCCATATCTAACTGCATGTTAAGTAAGTGTTTTATGAAGATTGTCACATTAAGACAACCTTTTTGGAAGAAGTAGCCACTTCAAATCTGAAACCTAATGGTTTTAAAGAATATTTCAAAAGTAAAAGATTTGTGATAAACTCACTTCATTTTCTCCTGTAGACTTTTATTTTTGTAAAACCTTTTTCTCAAAGAAGTAAAGCAATTAATTAGAAAAAAAGTTAAAAACCTTTGAAAAAGGAAAAAATGAAGTGGATCTATCACAGATCTTTCACTTTTAGAATATTCTTCAAAACCATTAGGTTTCAAATTTGAAATGGCAACTTCTTTCAAAAGGTTGTCTTAATGTGGCTATCTTCATAAAACACTTACTTAACAAGCAGTTAGATGGGGGGGGGGGGCAGCATTATTAATTGGCAGGGCTACACAAATAATAAAACAAACTATTAATTACCTTTCAATTATTAAAAATAAAAATGTTTTTTTTTACTTTCTAATATAAGTATTTCATGGAACATTAAACAAAATTTATCCACCTAACTGTGAATCTTATTTTTACTTATACTATATATATACACACACATATAAATATATATAAGTTTTCCTCAAAACAGCAGAAATAGCCTTCACACCCTATACAATTAGTAATTTAGCTAACTGGACATTCTTAAAGTCCCAAAATATTAATTACAAAAGAAAGATCCATCCAATAATGGAATAGTGGCTTTAGGCTTCTGAGGGTTAGTCTATACTTAGCAGCCTAATGCCACTATTATTAAATATGTTAAGAACAATTACTTATTCAAGTTAAAAGTATTCAATTGAGTTTCAAACAAATAACAGTGTTTTAGGTTATAAATTAGCTTAATGCAACACAAGAAGAAGTATCTTTTATAATACTGAGTAATAGAAAAATGAAAATTTAAACAATGTTGAATTTAGCAGGAGATTTTGAATCAATTTTTAATAAACTATAAAATTGACCACAAGCAATAAAATACACAGTGAAAATTCATTGCAACCAATAAAAAAGAAGAAAACTTCAAAAGTGGAACCAGCTACTGTTTTTAATAACTGAGTTCCAGGATGCCAATGTACAAATGAAGAGGTCCTCTCACCTCTTGGTCATCCAATGAAAAGTAAAACAAATAAGCATAGTAAAAGTATGAATCCTAAATATGGTGATCTCAACACTCTAATGGTCCACAGCAAATCAGGTTGCCAAGAATAGAGTATCAGTCTGACAATGATACTAATACCAAAAGCATCTTCTCAAAATAAGCTGCAAATAAATTTCTAATCTTTTTCAAAATAAAAGAGATAAAATTTTATAGTCAAATCTTCAATAACTCATAATATTAAAACACAGAAAATTGTTTTCATTACTGAGGCTAAATCCAATTATCCAACCAGTTTCAACTACTTTCCAAGAATTAATAAATAATTGAAATAAATAATCAAAAAAGTATTCATGTCTATAGACATGTACTTGTGACCTAAAATTTCATTTTCTCAAGATTATGTAGTCTCTGAAAACAATAGATATCAGTTCATGCAACACAAATGTTAGAATAGTAAATAATTGTGTTTTAAATGACATTCATTAATTTAGAAGCATATTCAGCAGGTGATTAAGTGTGAGTTTTGGCAAGAGATTCAGTTTGGAGGCTATAACATTCATACCAAGATTCAAACATATCTTCTAGTCAATGAGAGACATGTGTGACATGTTTGAGGGCAGCCCAGTTGAAAATCAAGTTCCAAATCTGTTGCAGAATCTCCCACTAGGCTTGTTTTTTCCACTGGGAGACATATTTGAGGCTTGGTATATATATGTGTTATAGCCTCAAAATCAAATCTTCCACTGAATCTGGCACTGGATATGCCACTAAATTATATTACATGATGTCATCAATGTATTTTTTGACCAAATGGGGAACTGACCAGTTTCAAACTGGTCAATTATAGGTGACCAAAATGTTGACTAAACCAATTTTGAACTAGTATGACCAACTCAGAGCCAACAGATAATAAAAATTAGATAAGACAACAACAAATTCTTCATATTAAAAAGAAAGTTAACCAGAAAGCACAAGCTGCTGTATTTAAAATAATACAAATTTTCGACATAAGATGTCCTTCTCAAGTGTAAAATGTTTACAGTGAAGGTAGGTTAGTTAGTTATATATGATAGATAAGAATTGAATAGCTTGATAATAGATAAGGGAGTAAGTACACTTCAGAAAGAATAGTAGGGTGTACTATTGATAAAGGATCTAGTGTTAGAGAGACTGACAAGTTAACTGATTATGTCTGTGGAAATATAGGCAGATTTTTACATTGGGGTAGGTTAGTTAGTTAAATACAATAGATTGGTTTTTCTGTTCTTATAATTTGGTTTGTATTAAATTCTTTCATTTGCATGCACTATACTATTTCACTAAAAATTGATTTTTCATTTTCAGAACTTGAACATTTAGAATGTTTTTATTTAATACTGTCTAATGTATGTAATGTTTATACTTACATTTTAATTTTTTTAGTATAACTTGACAATGCTTGGATTTTTGAAATCAAACAAAAAATCTACGGATGAAGATGTTAACAAGACAATTTCAGAAAATCTTCGAGATTTATACATGAACAAATTACTGCCCTTAGAAAAAGCTTACAACTATCATGCTTTTCATTCTCCACCACTGGAAGATGCCGATTTTGCAGCAAATCCCATGATTTTACTTATTGGTCAATATTCTACCGGGAAAACTACATTTATTCGATATCTCCTAGAGCAAGATTTTCCGGGAATTCGGATTGGACCAGAGCCAACCACAGACAGGTTCATTGCAGTTATGCATGGTGATCATGAATCCATAATCCCCGGAAATGCGTTAGTTATTGATCCGAAAAGACAGTTCCGTCCTCTGTCTGCATTTGGCAACAATTTCTGCAATCGTTTTCAATGTTCAATGATGCCAAATAAAGTTTTGGAAAGCCTAACAGTTATTGATACACCTGGTATTCTAAGTGGGGAAAAACAGCGCTTGGATCGTGGATATGAATTCACTGGTGTCATCGAGTGGTTTGCCGAGCGTACTGATAGGATTCTGTTATTATTTGATGCTCACAAATTGGACATTTCAGATGAATTCCGACGTGTGATTGAATGTTTGAAAGGTTTTGAAGATAAAATTCGTATTGTGCTCAATAAATCTGACATGGTCGATTCTCAGCAGTTGATGCGTGTTTATGGGGCATTGATGTGGAGTTTAGGTAAAGTGCTCCAGACGCCAGAGGTGGCACGTGTCTATATTGGTTCATTTTGGGATCAGCCATTACACTTTGATACAAACAAGTTGCTCTTTGAACTGGAGGAAAAAGATTTATTTCATGATCTGCAGTCTTTGCCAGGCAACACGGCACTACGAAAGCTAAATGACCTTATAAAGAGAGCTCGTCTTGCAAAGGTAGGTAGTGTGTTTTTGTAATTGTTTGTCAAGGAGTGTTTAGTTTTATTAATTTATTTTTGTATGTTGATCTAAAAGAAACACCATTTTCGAAATAGGAGGAAGCTTATTGTCACGTTACTGTCCATTTTCATTTTTTGACAAATGTAAAATGTATCAGGTTGAAAATAGTTTTGCTCTCGGTCAGGAATGAAATTCACGTTATCACGTCGTTTTTATAAAGCAAATTTGTTGCTACACCTAAAAAATATGCATCGTGGTGACAGGAGGCGATGTTTCCCCCTAAGATTTCATGGGGGTTGAGCTAGGGTCAATGACGTCATCAAGTCCAATTGATTTCAAATTTGGTGTGTAGGTCCACTAGGACCTAAGTAATACAAGTCTAGAAATGTTTTTGAAAAATATTGATTATCGATTTTGTTTAGGCAAAATGGTATTTTGGGCTAAAGTCACTAAATTGGGTGAATATTTATTTTCTGAAAATTTTTACATGTATTTAGCATTTCTCCAGAGTTGAAAAATTTCATTTCATTTTTTTTCTATAGGAAAAAGAAATTTTTTTTAAATAGCTCAGGTTTGCACCCTAGGGACAAAATAAATATTTTCAAGTACTCAGAATATATATGATACAATTATGAAGTTTTTGTAATAGATCTACCCAATATTTGACTTCAGAATTGATTTTTAAGTACATTTTGGCCCAACTTTTATTTTTCAGAGGGCTGTCAGGTTGCCTTAGGTTGGCGATCATAATAAAATCCGCAGGAGAATTTAGTACACTGATACCAAATTTCATTGCAATCGTAAAACTTTTTCGAGCATTTTCTGATTTTCAAAAATCCCCTCCCCGGTGACCACTAGAGGTTAACATCTTAAAAGTTATTGTCATTTCAATGGATTAGTTTTAGAAGTCAAGTATTTTTAATGTTTTTACAAACAGCCTTTATTTTTAATACCAAAATGCTGCATTTTTGTTAACTTTACTCCTTCTCTCGGGGAAGGGTACTACCTATTCCTCTCCCCTGAAAGGCTAACTTCCCCTGAATCGATTGGGCTAGCATTTGGTCCCTAAGAATTATTTTTCTCCAAAAGTGAGTTTTATCACAATTAAAAATAACTTTGAATAATTTGTTTCTAGATGATTTTGGAATCAATTCAATTTGTAGAAATAAATGTCGAAAATTTGATTTTAATGCATACCAGTCCTCGAATTTCTCAATTTTTTTGGGAGGGGGGCTTATTAGATTTCCTGAATTTTTTGCAAATGAAAAACATGTACTCTTTCACAATTGAGTGAATTGTAAGAAAAAGTTGTCCTTTAAGATCTTTTTTGTTCCAACACTTTTGAAGAAAAATGGCTATCATACTAAAAGCCGTAATATATGTTGAAGAAAAATATATTTGGAATTTCCCTATGTACAAAATTGTCTAAATTAGATTAAACTTCATTTTTAGGGGGGGGGGGGCATGTAACTTGGTGGATGTCGAACCCATAACATTTTTATTCCAAAAGTTGCAACTTTCTATTTTCTATATAGGTTTTAAGTTTCTTTCAAATCGGTTGATGAAGTCTGGGACAAAGTTACAAAATTCTCTAGGTGGGTGGGTAGTACTTACCGAATATATATTGAGTCAGTCAATCATCATTTGTGATTAAGTAGGAAAGTAGGAATGCATTACTGAATTATTAGTTAAATTACCTACTTTAAGTTTTCAGGTCACATTGAATGCTTTGTACTATAAATTTTAGTTTCAAATACCTACATATTACCTAAAAGACAAGAATTCTAAAACTCAACGGATTTGATCAATAACTAGCATTTGATCGCCGTTTTTGAAAATGCTCAACTAACTTTAGTTTATAAAAGTTTTAATTTGTTATACATTTTTCATAATTTGATGTTTTGCGGTCTATTTTTGTTGTTTTTTAGATACATTAATGAGCCCTTGTTTAATGATATTTTTAGGTTCACGCTTACATTATTTCACATCTTAAATCTCAAATGCCTAGTATGATTGGTAAAGACAACAAAAAGAAAGAACTCATTGCTAACTTGCAACGCACCTTTGATCAAATATCTAAAGAGTACAGCATATCACCGGGTGATTTTCCTAACCTGGCGAAGATGCAAGAAGATTTAGCGAAGCAGGATTTTAAGAATTTTAGTGCTCTGAAACCTAAACTTATTGAGACTGTGGATAACATGTTGTCAACTGATATTGCTCGGGTCATGCAACTCATTCCTCAGGTGAATGCCTTCTAGTTAGATATTAATAATATTTAGATAATGGTGACAATATCGACACTTTTGGGACATTTCCGAAATTACAAAATATTGAAATATTGTTTAATATAATACGTATCAGTTGGGTATCACACTCTACTATTATTCTTTTAATTAAACAACCCTCATAGGAGGTTGCTATTACTCGTACAGTAAATTATAATATTTTAATCACTTTCTGTTTTTAATTTTAAGTTCTATTAAACATTCAAATTGCTTAAAAATTCACATCATTGCTATCATCAATTAGCTATCAACAACTTCTATATTTAGTATTTATAATGGTTTCAAAGGTGATGTTTAATGACACTAAAATTTACACATCAGTTATAATTAGCTCCGTTATAATTATAGAAATATCATTCCATTCTTAAGTTATCTAAATTAGTGTTATCCGCCCCCACTTGATATGAAATTCTGTTCGTTGAGCTTTGGCAGGACAGCAAACTATTTGCAATATCGAAAAACGATGATCTGTTCGTTAGTATCATTTGCCATTACTCATGGTAGTGTGTGAATGAATTTAGTATGTAGAAAACGTGCATTCCATCAGCAATAAGTAGTCAGGTACTACAGCATATTTTATAGATAGAAATTGCGCTACGTACTCATACATGACACATACGGATATTATATCTAAAAGTATAGATTTGTTGTAGTAAATTAGGTAGGTTGACTCAATGTTTGAAACTATTTAGTATATATTTCTAAATGTATTACAAACCAATTTGGGGGGGGGGCGATAGGATTTGTACAATCAAATTTGAAAATGTTACCGGAATTCCACTTTAGCTATAACTTAATAGATAATTTTGTACTTATCAAATTAATATTATTGATTTTGTTTTATTAAGGAGCAACAACAATACCATATTGCTGATCGCACTGATATCAAAGGAGGCGCATTTCAGACCTATGACGATAATCCATTTGGTTGTGGGACTAATGAGGGAATCAATTCTGGGAGATATTCAGATGAGTGGATTGTGTCGAAAGAGCGCTATAAGCATGATGAAGTAGGTTTATTTCAGTGTCTTTAGTGGAAGTATATAATTACGAGTATAAACGAAATTGTAAGATAATGCATTATGTTTACCAACAAACAAATGTTGTCTATGGCTGGTAATAAAAACGAATTTCGGAGGACAGTCTGAGTGATTTAGTTTGAAAATAGAATTTATTACATAAATCATAAATTAGTCATTACCTGTATTTATTTATTGTAGTAAAACATTACGTCCGGATTAGCATTTATCTAATAATATGTATGTGATCATGTCTGAAGTAATTCGGTTTATGGCAAATTAGAATTTCACTGCCAATAAGGAACTTACCAGAGCTGTATTCGATGCACAACATACCCCCAATTCATATTTGTTGGAGTATTGTTTCAGCTTATTTGTATCAATTTCGATACTATGCACAAACTTATGTACAATTAATACAGGTACTATGTAGAGCTAAAGCCTGATAAATCTCAAGAGTTTTATAAAAGCTGGCTGACTTCTGACGTTTTTTATTAGGTTAGTACTACCTATCTACCAAGGCGGATGATTCATTTATCAAAAGAAAGAAAAAATTAAAAACATGTTGAAATCTCAGTGTAGAGCAAAATTATGATTTCCATTGTTACTAAAAAAAAAAAAACGTTCAAGAAGTTGTATTAGTTGGAACCCTATAATAAGTGAAATAATCTTTTTCTTTACTGTGAATGCTATATTTATAGTTAAAATAGTATAAATTTGTTGCGATTCATTGAAATTAGATCAAGTAAATTGAGACCATATTATGGTGCACGAATTATATTTTAATAATGTGATATATTTTAGATTAGTTATGTTTAGCATAATATACCTTTTTTATTAAAACTAACATAGCATGGAATCTCAACACTAAAAAACAATCAACATAATTTAGAAGATAATGCAATGATAACAGTAGAGGCCCATTTCTAGAAGAAACATTTTGCGTCATGTTGAAATGCTAATAAGAAATCCCAACTGACATATTAGGGCTGTAAGATGAACAATTCTACGAGTAGATACATGTAAAGCATAATCTGACTGACTAAATTGATCATTTTTTAATGAGAAGGTAAGGTATCTACCACAACCATGTTTATGGACTAAATAGGTTCACCAGTGCTCGACTATTTTAATTTTCATAAAATTTTGTTTTTACGAAGTGATATACTACAGATATTTTCTGCAAGTGGTTTGCAATATGGAAACTTGAAGAAAATTGCATTGATTTGGTGCCGATAATTCATTGTTGATTCTAGATGTAAAGAGTACAAAGTGCAACTAATGCTGTTTATACATGCCAAAATAATATTCATAGTCAAATGCATAATTGATATAATCGTTTCTTTCTCAACCTTTTTAGCAGCCTATTTTCGCAAGTTGATATGTATAAAGCTGGTGGTTTTATTTTTATAACATAAATTTAGTCTTAACTGCTTCCAGTCAGTATTCTGGCTTTGGGATTGTTTTTTTTGAAAATTGACTTTCAGAGTGTTTTATTTTGTTTTTTTGTTAGATAAAATAATTTATTTTGGCCTAATTTCCAGAGATATATTGTGCTGCAATCAACTTTTAGATTTCAATGTTTATACTGTTAGTACTCCTATTTGCATGCAGCATGTTTATATTCTACATATATTTTCATACATTTAGCAACTCTATTCTTTTTACTTATGGGTGGTAATACATGCATATCATTAGAGACTTAGACCAACATATTTTTCTCTCAAATTTATAACAGACAGTCAGTATTAAAATGTGTTACGTGGGTATATCCTTTTCCCCAAAGATGATCCGATGTCTGTATTTGTAACGATCCAGTAAATATAAATATATAAGCTGTCATGTAATGGGCTCCATTAATTACATTGTTTAAGTAACTTTAGAACATGAACTGTGCTTGAATGACACTAAATAAACATACAGGCTGGTGGTGTATCTTTAAGTAAAACAATTCAGATAATCTGATACCAAGATAAAATTATTTGAATACTTCTAGATCACTTGAAATAACTTTCTAGAGTCATTACAGAACCTTTTATCTATAATTTTATTACAGATGACACAAATAACTCGTAACTCAACTTTTATTGGCTTAACGTGTTAAATAAAGTTGTTTTGGGTTATATTGTAATTACTGGTAAACTAAATTACATTATTTGCAAGAACCATACAGCATATTATTTCGTAATTAACGCACTATTTTCTGGGAATGAAACATGACCTTTGACTTAATAATTTTTGCTCTACCCCACACAAAATTCATACATGTTACATAATATTGTTTATTTTAACTTCAGATTTTATCAAGACCATACATAATGCATAATGTATGTATTTATAATAGCTTTACGCAATATGTGGAAACTGGTTCTGTAGTTCAACACTACTTAACTTTTTTAATAAAAAACGGCTATGATATTTTTTTCTAATTGAATGTTTGGTTGTTGCTTGTTTGGATGTGATAATCACCTTCTATTGATTGCTCGGTTTTCTGGACAGGGAAATACCAAAAGCCTGACATAAATTCGCAAACGTAGTTATCATTCCCACACATTGGGTGATTTCAAAGTTTGACTTAAGACTAAAATGTTAGTTTTAGGATTATATTTAAATTTAAAACCAACATTAAATTTAAAAAAAATCATTTAAGAACATTGTGATGTATAAAAGCTTTAGATTAATACCATTTTTTGATAATAATGATAATTTATTTGTTTATCAAAAAGAATAGATGGCCAGAGAAAAGTACAATTTTTTATTAAACCTGTACCTCCGCAACACAATATACTACAATAAAAAAGCCTTCGTAAAACATACAGTAAAAAGTTGCAATGATTTATTGTGGCTCATGTATTATTTTTTCTAACTACTCTAATTGAATGTCTTTTAATAAATAATTTTCAGAGTTTATCTGATTTAATGAAATAGACATGATTTAATATTATTGTAGGAATGTTTATTTCCAAGACTGGTTTTAAATTTAAATGATGCAAAATTGGTTTTAGAATCAGATACCAACCCTAATCCCAGCAGCGGTTTTAGTCTTAAGAGTAACTTTGAATTCACCTCTTGTAAGCAGCACATGCTGTAAAATTAATCAATTAAAGTAAATGATTCAAATAACAATAAATTTATTTATTGGTAAGTTCTGCTCTTTTCTAGTTGTTTGATTCACTAAACCCAACCAACGGGAAACTCAGTGGCAGCACAGTGAAACAGCATCTTGTACAGTCCAAACTGCCCTACCAGGTGCTTGGAAAGATTTGGAAGTTGTCTGACGTGGACCAGGATGGTTCCTTGGATGCCGATGAATTCGCTTTGGCTTGTTATCTGGTCAAATTAAAAGTGGATGGCAACGAACTTCCTAACTCTTTACCGGATCATCTTATTCCACCGTCAAAGAGATAATACCGACTTCCTACTTTAATCTAAGTTTTGCTAGCTTTTTTAAAATCTCATTAACATTATTGTTTATTCATAACCTTTAAAATATCTCGGTACGTTTTATCTCTATCAAAATAGTTAATACTAAACACACACCACAGTCATAATAACGCAACAAAATTAAGCCCTATCAGGTTTTCCTGATAAAATAATTCAGACTGGTGAATTATGTTATTGAATTTCAATGTAAATAATAATTATGATGTTTGTGGGTTTTTTAATGAGACATCTTTTCTGCTGTGACCGTTGTTAGTAAAATGGTTGTGCGCCCCTAAACAACGATAAGTAACATTTATTTTAATATTTAAGCACAAATATTCAGATTGAGTCAAGTCAACATCTGTAGATGTACCGTAGAAAATATTTACATGCCTAAACGGATTATACAACATTTATTACATTCTAAACTTGCTTGCTTCTTCACTTTTTATTTTTAATACTGACAATTGATCACTACACTTTATACGTAATATCTAGCATACTTTTAACACTAACGTTTTTTAAAATATACAGGTTGTTCCAAAAGTGGGGTGTGCATCTCTGATTAAAATATTGATATGATTTATTTTGGTTTAATCGTTAACATCACAGAACATAAATAATAAGATAACATAATAAAAATGAGACAAATATTAAATCAATTGTCAAACCAGAACCAACTTGCTTTCCATCCAACTCAATATTAGTCAGTGCAATTTTCCGCCAAGTTCGCTCAGATATTTTTTCTGTAACAAATTTTTATTGTCATTTTACCCTGTACGGAAAAGCTTGGCTTCCCAATTCTTTATTTTATCACCTCTTGGCGGATCCATTTCATACTTTCTCGAATCAATTTCATATGGTTATTAGATTGACCAGATTCATGCCACCAGGTGGCATCTAAAATACGCGACTCAATAGTATAGGGACTCTGATCAGCTTACGCCATCACAATAATGAAACTTCAAATAAGATTAGCGTAGATAAACATCTTGAAATGAGATTACATTAGTTTAAATCAATAGCACTGTCATTACAAATCCAATCAATATTTATACCCAACTTCTGGAACAGCCTGTATCGGCTTGCATGAACCCAATTTAGAGTATTAAGCATATATAGAGTACTTTATGATGTTAAGTGTTGGTTGTAATAACGATGGGTACTATATCATCCAGTCACTAAGTATCTTTCTTTCTGTTTTGAGTATTTTATTTTTTATAATCAACGACTAATTTTCGCTAATTTGTTTTAAATGTAAAATACAAGACAAGTTTTGCCAAGCTTCATATTTATTCTCAACAAGCAACTAAAATATGTACTGTATGTCCATTATGGGTAATACCTGATGAAGATAGACTTGTCTTTTATTTTATTTCAATAATTTTTGTTTTGACCTTTATATTGTATTTGCCTTTTGCCACAAAACTGCCTTTATTTTATAATTTTAGTGTACTTTGCATAATAAGGAACCCTGCTCATGAAAGTTAGTTTTTCAGCTGCATAAACTCTTTGACGCTGGAAAATAAAAAGTTATAACATTATAGTGTAGAAATATACATTCTTCAGGTGAAACAAGAGAGTGATACCAGTAAAGATGTATCTATGAAAGTATGTAGGTTCACACATTCTATAACATTTATTATATGTTTGATATTATTTATATTGTTTTGTAGATTTTATTGATGCAGCGAAATAGGATAGGTACCTACCATGCACACATGGACAGCTATAAATAATATCAAATGTGACCATAATGTTTTGTTTATGATTTCTCTAGAGTACAATTGTACCCCGTTCTGTAAATGACGGATAAAATAACGTGGTGTACATGCTGGACAAGTGCGTTACACATAATATTAGTCATAAAACAAATTGAAAGTAATAAAAATGCTATAGTGCTGTATTCGTCTATTCAGTATCAATTTTGGTTGTTATGATAACAATTATTACTACACAATGCTAATTATACGAGTAGATTGTACATGTAAATTAGGGGACATGTCAACTACGGCCTATTTTGTCATAAATGTATTCGCTTGGAAAAGGTTTCTTGAATTCTATATTTGAAACAATGATCCATGTGTGAGATGCAAACTGTGCTGCTTGCTTCCTTGGGTTCGAAAACATCTGTCAAATGAGATGGTGTTACTATCATCTAAATGTCAAGGAAATGATTCAAGTTTTATGTACTCGTATTTCACTTAATTAGTAAGGCCATCAGTAATGCAATTTTCATCAGCTGTATTAAATTATTTCCTTCAGAACAGAAATGGTTCTATTAATTTTAAAATCTCGTAATTATTTAACTATTTCAAACCCAAAATCTTTTATTGATACATGGATTCAAATTATAGATTTATTCAATTAATTCATGCTATGGTTAAAACAGTTAGCTTCTACTAAATATGCATCAATAGGTTAAGATAAAAAATCAATTCCGCTTTTGAGGTTAAAATAAATTTATAACTTCATCTTGATTTTATTGCTATTTGCAACGATTTTTATTCAAATACATGTCTATGTATCTGTTGGTTTACGAGTATATGGATGCGGCAACATTGTTTTAAATTTCAAGTTTTGGAGATAGTAAAATCCAGGGTTATTTACAGAATTGCCAGTTGGCCATCCCTATTGTTAGTTCCTTGATGAAAGTCACAGTTTATGTAGTTTATGTGAACAATAATTTTGTTTTATGAAATGGACATTCATGTCACGAGGGGAGAGGGGTAACTTATCCTCCTAACACATATTACCAATCTGCTCGAAAGCCGCTAAACCGATTTATATGAAATTTGGCACCACCGTATGAAATTGTCTTGCGGAGATTTTGACGTGACGGCTCTCTGAAAAATGAGGTTGGGCCAAAATGAGCAATTTGCACTTTTCGAAAAAAAAGATTCCAGTTGGCTTAGAGGCATAATGCATTAATCATTTAAAACCATTAGATTGACAAAAATTAAGGTTACCAAAAAATAATTTTTGCAAACTAGTGGTCCTCAATCATAAACTAGCAACCATAAAACCGGTATCTAATACGTTATTTCTAATGCCTTGCTAATTCTAAATATCAAATTTCAACAAGATAGGACTTTGTTATTAGATTTTTGAGTAATCAAGTAATGTTGACCAAAATATTGATAATCAATAAATTAGTCTAAACATATTTATAGTATTACTTAGGTCCATTCACCAAATTTGAAGTCAGTTGGACAAGCTTTAATTTTTGGACCTGATAACGGCATCGGCCCCGTAATTGATTAATTTCTTTTAAGCTGCCCAAATTTCAGCCAAGCGATGCAAAGGGGAGACACCCCCCTCCCCGGTGAGCACGAGGTCGGTAGCATTTTTCATGCACGGACAGACACAGTGGGTAGTAGTTCCCCCCACGGATGGATTGATTGGGCTCAAATTTTGGTAGAGGTACCTTGAACGGGTAAGCTGACGGTGATGACGTAATCAGGTCCAAAAATTAGATTTTGTGTTCTTTACTTCAAATTTGGTGGGTAAATCCACTAGGCACTTAGTAACACAAATCCAAAAGTAATATCGACTTGAGAAATGCAAAAAAACGATATGAGGCCCACCATTCTGTGGCAGGTCCATAAAAAGTTATTTTTATAACAATTAAATGACTCTAAATAATATTGGTTTTTAGTCCATTTATAGGTTTTGGAATCATTTTAGTCACTAAAATTGAATTTCAGAAAAAATGCAATGCGTTAGCTAGGTCCAGTCTGCAAATTCTAACTTTGGATAAAGTTATGACTTTTTTGTAGCAAATGTATAATGTATCAAATTTGGAATAGGCATGCTAAATTTAAATAATTCCAATCAAGAATGTCTAATTTATTAGCTAATTAAATTTGTCTTTTTCCTATCTATGTAATATAGGAATTTTATATATGGTCAATTTTGGACACAACTGTCATAACTGTTTTTTTGATTCCTTCGATTTTTCTGACATTTTTACTATGTGAAAAAAGTTATCGTTAGAATTATTTGGAACTGACTTAGATTGCACCTTGGGCAGAAAAATAAATATATTCAAAACACGTAATATATCTTGAATAATGATGTTTGGAATATATACACCAAATGTTACCCAATTTACTCTATTTGTACCACAATTGATTTTTTAAGTATATAAATAATACATTTTACCCAAATTAGGTGAAACTTCATTTTTCAGAGGGGTATAACGTGACCTTAGGGTTTCGGACCTTAAAACTTTTTTTATTACAAAAGTTGCAGATCTTTATCTTCTATCTTGGTTCCAAATTTCACCCAAATCAGTTGATGCGTTTTGGGACAATGTTCCAATATTGGCTAGGGGTAGTACTGCCCCCACGTTACCAAAGACAGGTTAATGCATTAGGGTACAAAAATTTTATGCGTAAAAACAAATTTTATTTATGTACGCTTATTATTATATATTATACTTTTGTAAAAACATGTCGCAGATTCTAATTTTTTTGTTTATCTATATCAAATATCTAACTTGTATGATTAATGCAACATGTGTAATACCGAGTGATTACCTTATCATATGATTGCAAGTGTTACCTAAGTCTTCCTATCTGAATAATGATATAGGGTGTAAAAGATATAAGGGAGGCCAATTAGGTTCAGAAAAAAAGTTCTGAAGTTTTGCCTAATGGTTTTATTTTTTTATATTTTATGTACTAATCATGTCTGTTAAATGATGGAGAAATATATAATTGTGACTCGGACTCATTTTGTTCAGCTATAATAAAGCTCTTTGGGCTTACTAATTTACGTTAAGTTCATGAAATATGTAAATTTAAATATGTTTGACTATTTATTTGAGCAAAACTTCAAAATAAAATAAAGTTTCATAACATACAAACATATCTACATATATTCAAAATTTTTACCACAAATCAAAGTTATACGATATAATCAATGCAATCAGTATGTTGATTACAAGTTATACAATTGACGTTTTTTCATATGATTTTCATGTAGATACATATATTTTTTACTTTCTGAAAATAGTGAAAATTAGCATATTTGCTCTAGAAAAAAAAGCCCTCGGTGAAATATTTCATTG
>JAUYWI010004120.1:0-19511 GCA_034780595.1 Parotoplana pacifica
TTACGGCGATGGATAACTACTTCATTAAAAATAATTCGATTCATTTCTATGCGATAACTCATAACACCAAACTTGAAATCAGAGTTAACTGAACCCCTAAGGGTTATGAGTTATCTCAAAAATTCCTTATTCATTAATACTTTTTATTACTCGTAAAACAATTTAAATTATAAAATAATATATTATATAATAATATATAAACATATTTTCTCCTAAATTATGATTTAGTAACACCCCAAGTACATATTGAAGTATTAGAACACTATACGAATTTTGCTTGTTAGGGTTGAGTTAACTCCGGGGTTACTCAGGTGTTAACTTAACTCGCAACTCAGGTGGTAACCCAGGGTTAACTCAACTCAAAAGCCGATTTCAAGTTTGGAGTAAACTTTTGGGATTGAAGTTGAGTTAGGGTTAACTTAACTCCAACTCAACTGTAACTCAACTCAACTCAAAACTTGAAATCACTCTTTGTTAGTTCTAAAATCTTAAAAAGTAATTTAATTCATGACTGAAATACCTAGTTTTTTAAAATATCTAGTTACAGCCATACCAACCTGAAAATCAAGCTAACCATAAATAATTTCATTTAGTATTTTTGGAATTTGTTTTTGGAGAGCTAACCATTTTCTGGGCGTTTTTGGTGAATCTTATTTCATTAATTTTAACTGAATAGATAACGTTTAGTTTAAAATCTATTTTTAGATTATGAAAGTCATTGACATTTTCTCTATAAAATTATCTTGCATTATAAATGAACAAAAGTACAATTTTTTAGTCTATTTTATAACTTTAAAATGATGGTATCCCATGAACCATACATTCTATTAATATAGTTTTTATTGCAATCAGCATCTAATTTTATTGTTTCATTATGCTAAATTTCAGTTTAATCAGTGAAGCTTCATTTTATACTACTAAAACGAACACACCACATATTATAGGCCAAATTTAATTGAAATTGGTTAAAGTTTGGGGACCATTATCAGTGCTGCAGAAAGAAAGAAGAACATTTATTTAAAAAGATGATTAACTTTATAAGTATGTATCTATATATCGAAAACTATTAAACCGATATCTATGAAAGTTGCACAAGTTGCTAACATGGCAATGCTTACTACTGACTAAACTAGGTTGTTGAAGAATTTAATTTATTCGAGCTAAAATAGATGTCCAAAATGTAGCCCATTTTCAGAAGTTTTATAATACTCTGGCAAGGCTAGCTGGCTTATAGAGCTAACGGCCTATTGCCATAGGCCTAGATATGTATGTAAAGTCTTCATATTCTTCCAGATTTTAGTGGTTTAAGGGCTAATCTGACCCACAGCTAAATCTGAACATTTCAGTTCAGTAGCCGGAGCAGACTTTTATGTTGATTTTTTTGTATATTTGCAAATAATTAACTGTAAATTTTATGTTGGATGGCCGTCTCGGTTAGTTAATAGAACACTTGAACGGTCGAGGTGTCATTTTTTACAGCGATTAGTTTTACATTATGTCATTTTTATTTTTCAACACAGTCCATGAATTTTTCTCTTTTATTTATTTTTTTTTGAAGAAAATAATCAACATTACATGATACAAACAAAAATATTTGAAAGTTTACTTAGAATGGCCGAGGTGTCAAAAACGACACCTAACTAATTAGTTTAATCAAAAATTGAGAACAACTTCAAATTTGGTATATTTTTTGACTGATACTTATTACTGTGCGAATTAGAAATAGCATTGCTTTATCCAAAGTTTGATATATTGATTTAGATCCTGGGCCAAAGTATCAATGATCAATATTTTTTGAACAACAACTTTGAACCCCTTCAACAACTTGCCCATTTAAAGTAAACCTAAATTTCGGCCGTTCTAGTGTTAACTGCTATCATTGGACTATTGAATATGGATAGTTAAGAACGATTTTGTTCAAAAAATTTTAGTTATTATCAATAAATTATTTCTAAAATAAATTGGCGACCAACAATTTGAAACGTCTACATATGTGTACATACTCTTACTAGTTTTAAATGATTGACCTTTTGTCACCGAGTTATGAAATCTAGAATGTGGTGTACATTAAATTATGATGTAGTACGGTGATTAGCTTTATTGCACCCGATTGATGGAGACATAACTACACTTTATAGTTAAAAATTATTTAAGCACTTAATGTACATAGGTAAGTTCTAAAAACCATGAACATGTCAACTATATTCATACATGTGTCATAGTTGGGGGACTGTGTGTCTAACTTGTGTGTGATATCGAAATTGTTCCAGTTGATTGCTACTTATCATCAAGTCAAATCGATATTGTCTACTTTATCTAAAATAACCTTTTGATAAGACCTATGCTGAATTGCGCACTCTATAGAATTACATAATTACTGCAATTTGAACGTGTGGCGCATAATCAACAAATTTCTCGTGTAGGCAGTGGATTGTCTTTATCAATGTCTTGTGTGTGTGCTGTTCATACAAAATAATGCCTTCTGGTAACGATGGGACTTTTCGTCGTGGTCGTCGGCGGCGTAGTGAACTAAACAATGACTTGACGACAATGAGCGAGTTGGAAATCGCTGACCAAAGTAGCAGCAGTAGCAGTGATGATGACCCGGAGAGTTCTGGTGGTCACCAGTTTTATGAATATGGTGGATCTAACTATAAACTGCTGAGACTCCCCCATTACCCCCGAACTCGTTACAAATCTCTCAGTACAACGTTCAATTCCAATACTACTGATAAAGGATTGTTCAGCAGTTCGCTGGTAATTCCGAAATTCAGTCATCCTGCCACTGTAAATGTTTCTCGAAAACGAAGTCGGAATCTGAGTACCAGCAGCGACCATCGTGATCAATCTCTTCATCGTGAAGTCTGTGAAGCATTGCTATCAATTGGTGATAGTTGCAATGTTAGCAATGGTGCTCTACAGGCAGCTACACTGGAAGAAAGTACCGTCGTTCCGAAAGACATTGACAGATTTAGTGACTGGAAACAGCTGGCGGATAAGTGCATTGCCAACGGTTGTGGTCAATGTCCTTCGTGTCGAATGCTGAAACCCGAATTCCTTTCCTCAACTAGATATGCGCTGTTAAGTGATTTGATCAGGAGTAATGATTCTGAACCAATTCGGTGTGAATCAATCGTGCCCTTATTGGGTAAGCCCCTGCCAGCAGAAGGTGCCGAGCCGTCCGCCCTGGCAAGTGCGCTGTGCTTGTCCGGGCGCACCACCCCCCATTCTTCCAGGGCAGCCACACCAAAAGTCAATTTTATGTCCCAGGAGGTTCTCTCTGCATCTGATTCGGGATCTTGGGTTGGCAGTCCTCATAAATTTGAAGCGTACGTTCGTCGCTATGTTTTGAGTACCGAAACACCTATTGAGGTAATGCACACAAAACCTCATTAAATTACCTTATTATTATCATTATAAAATAAAAAAACATTAGGAAAAGTATTTAATTTATTTAACAGCTAGTACTTAAGATTGTTAGCTGTGCTGTTTGTTTTTTTACAACTTTTTTTAATATATTGATATTCTAGCAAAATCCTTGGACTACATTCCGAGTTGGTTTATATTTTGGTGCGTTATTCATTCAAGTGATCGTTCTTATTTTGGCATGTAAGTTATTTTCCTGTATTTGTTTTTTTATGTCCTAACTTGAGTAGCATTGTACGAGGTACGTTGGGTAATATATATTTTGTAGCAAAGAGTGTAGGAAACGATTGTCAAGTCTCACACCAAATTTTCTGATCTTTGTCAATTTTCTAGGGCTGTATCTGAAACCGTTACCTGTAGTTTGGGAACCAGCATTGAGAATGTTTCGCTCTTGTTTTATCTCGGCCTTTTTTGTCTTTCTAATTGGAATCAATACGTATGGTTGGCGTGCCTCTGGAGTTAATCATGTGCTTATCTTCGAGATTGATCCAAGAAATCACCTTACTCATTACGAATTACTAGAAGTAGGTTTGCCAGATTTATTAGATAAAAATTGAGTGACTGATTTGTAATTTAACTATCTTTATGATGGATACTAAATTTTGGTGTGATTTTATATAAAAATATTGTTTTTTTAAGTAGTTTGCAACTCACATTTAGAAGTATGTTTCGAGTGATAACTATTTGTTGTCTTCGTATGTTTTGGGTACCATGTTATTTTATAGGAAAGGCAACGAAAAATTAATCAAAATTAAACCAAACCAGCAACATGGAGGCAGTGTTGGTACATCTAGTAATTCCTGGATATCTAATTAATAATTCTGTTCACGTCATTTATCTAATTTTTGGTTCAAATAAACAGTTTATCGAAACTTCCGTGCAACTTAATATGATAAACAAAAAAAGACTTGACGATGGCACCTGAAGTCAAAGCAATCCGCGTACCAATTGCCAAAGTAAAGGAGAACACATATCAAATTTACCACAAAATGAAGCACACAAATTAATGGAGAATGTTAATCTAGGAAAGTTAAAAAAGCTTTCATGGAGAAGTCTAAACAACTAATAATGATAAAACTAAATGATAGATATAAGTTGGTATATGTACTTGTTAGTGTACTTATTAAAAAAATTGATTAATGAATTAATAAAACAGGTAGGTTTCTAAATCAGTTGAAAACATTAAGATCAGAAGATACCTAGTACATTGGATTTAATTTACAATTTGTTAATAATGGCTAAGATAGTTACATAAATATTGAGATTGTTATCTATATATCTCGTGACTATTATAATGTTATTTATTTGGGTTTTTGGATTTAGTTTTAACCCATTACTGTCCCGCTACTAAAAATAACAACAATAATTTGTTTTACAAAGATATGAGAAAAGATTCAAACTGTTATCATCGGGCCCCTACCGGTCCCCCTTAGTGATTTTTTCAACAACAAAAACGTTTGTCGATGAATCTTTCCAAGGCTTTTGTGTACCAAATTTTAACCCAATTAACACACAGGAAGGTGAAATACTATGTGGGGTTGGGTATCACATATTATCATAGATTGAGCTGACATTTATTACAATGAAGAATTAAAAAATGTGTAAATATTTAGAAATTATGTTAAAATAACTCTAGGTTCCAAAACATACAAATATTACATTAGAAACTTTTTGTATTTGATCAAATGGGTTAAGCATGAAAAGTGTTTAGAATTTAATTAATTGTATCTAGATTTTGTTCTTTTATGAAACAATTGGGTGGTGGTTTTCATATTTGATGTCTAGAAAACAGATTAGTGGTCTGAAATCGATTACAATTAAAAACATCGACGTAATACAGAAAGAATTATAATTAGCTAGGTACGAGTAAATGTAGAAAGCAGTGCAATGATTGTGAATTACATTAATTTTAATTAAATATCTTGTACTTGGTGCATAGCTTTCTAAATACAAAATTATTCCAAATGCATTTTTTTATTTATTAATCATTACTAGAATGAAGATTTAATGTGAAACTACTAAAGAGTAGTTCTTTTATTTAAATTCATTTGTTAGGGGTATGTACACAAATTATAGCAACTAGATGGTACGATGATAATGCGCCAAAAAAAGTTGTTATTGTGATTATTTAATATGAAAAAGGATCACCAAGCAATATTTGATATGGTATATACGGGAGTTTATAAAAATTTCGAGGAATTAATGCTAATAAATTAGAGCAGTATAAATTTAGTTTATCTAAATATTCATTGAACACATTTAGAAACCATAGTTTAAAAACAAATACATATTTTTTGTATTATCTCAAGATCATTATCTAAATTAACATTAATATTAGGTATTTTAATTTTGAAATTCTAATGAAGATAGGTAGGAATGTACTTCAAACGGATGGTTAATATACAGTTAATCAGAGACGCCTACAAATTCATAGAAATCGGTGACTGCTTTTTAAATTACTTGAAATTTTAATTGCTAAGAAATAAAACTAATACAGATAAAGGATTTGATGAACATGACATACGAATTATGAATTTTTAAGAAAAGTACCACTAACACGATAAACATTTTAGTGTTTTGCCGTTTTTTCAAGAATACGAATGTCAATGAATCACTAGGCATCCAATGTGTTGTTCGTAAAAAACGTTTCACAACCTAAAATAAAGATATGATGAATGCATTTAGTTTTATAGAACATTTTTATTTGGATCCTACTATTTTATAGGATACATGAGAAAATAGCACAAATACTAGACACCGTTTTTACTCCAACAGTGGAATCCTAATCTCCAGTGAAATCATCCTTACAAAATTGTCCAGTTTTTAGAAAATAGTTTTTTTTAGAAAAAACTCGGTTTCTACCTCCATATGCTCAGTTTTTATGTTTATTTATAGGAAATTAAAATAAACATTAGTGTTCTTCGTTTTTTTTACTAAATGATCGCCCTGGTCTTTTATTTGAGGAAACAATATTATGCAGCTTACCTCCAGATAAATTTTCCTTTTGGTCTTCTTTTTTCTTTTGGTACATATTGTTTTACTTCATTGATAATTCTTTTAATCTGCTGTTTGATGTCATTGGCCAGGCTAAACTACAAGTAGTAAAGAGATCATTTTGTGTGGCTGTTTATATGCATTTAACCTTTCATTTACTGGGGGGGGGGGGGGTCGGTTCTAAGGTTGTTTTTAATAGAAGCTGCAGCAATTAATGTTTTTATGAGAATTATTATTTGTATGTTAGGCAAGTTTTCTGAAAATTTTAGATGCATACAACAATTTGTGTCCACCCACAACAGCCTTTTTGTCAATATATTGTTTTTAAACTAAATTTTTAGTCTAATTGGCAGCCATTACTATCAAAGATCACCTTTCCTTTTCATGGGATAATCTAGTATTTGTTGTTATTTGCTTTATGTTTGGAATTTTCTTAATTCTTGGATTTCCTGGAATAGATAATTTTGTTGGTACCTACTTCAAGCAAGCAGCAACCCATTTACATAATTGTAATTCCGGATCAAACTTTTCCATCCACACTTCTGAATAAGATGAATTCAGAAGTGTTTATGGAAAAGCTGGGTCTGTGAGAGTCCATTGTAGAGGTAGTGAGACGGAGCTGTTTAAGATGGTGTGGTCATGTCCTTAGAAAAAAGAGAATAGTATTGTAAAAAGCGCATGGAATTTGAAATGGAAGGGACGAGGGAAAGAGGGCACCCAAAAATATGGCATTGAGAGAATGTCGAAAGCTTGGAGATCATGAAGATAGAAAACCCTGGAAATTGGTGTGGCCATTTGGAAAGAATGAGGGTCGGCGACTCCCTCTCCGAGTGAAATAAACTGACCTTTTTAAAAAAAATCAATGATGATGAATGATGTACACGGCTCAAAAATTCTGATTATAATGAACCCCCCAATATGTTATTTTATGGAACATGGAACCCCCCAGTAAATGCAGGATGGTGAAAAGCTCCCAGTAAATTAAGGGTTAAAAAAACATCTAAAACATTGGTCATTTATGCTCTAGGTTTTAATTAAAACATAGTTTCGAGAAATTACTGAATATGGGGACTTTTTGTTCAAAATCTCAGTATAATTCTGAATGGTGGCCACGCAGTGAATTATTCTTGACATGGACGCCATAAAGAGGAAAGGGATTACAAAGCACAATATTTCCCGCCAGTTCAACTGTCAAAAAACTGTAATACGTTTCTCTAATTCCAAAATTTCTATCTATCTTCTACGTAAAACTAATAAGTTATAAAACAACTTTATATGCCTAAATGTTTGCGTATAACTCATGCTATGGCTGAGGTACCATTACTAAAATAGAGATGAATTGTTTGTTTCTTTGAGATTTTGAACATTGCGGTCCCTATTCAGTAGACAAAAGAATTTTTAGGTTTTATAATAAAAAGTCGTACGGAATTTTTTCGTAATTTCACAAAGTCTATTGAAAAGATTGTACTGAAAAATTCGCATCATTAAAGTAGTCGTAATTTTTAAAAGTCTTCATTGAATTGTCGTACGCAAAATTTGTCATTTTCATAAGTCGTATTGATTGTTTAGTCATATTTCTATTCATCCTAACCATTTAATTATGATTTATTAAGTATATCATTATTTCATTATGATATTTCATTTAAGATATTTTAAATATACGATTTTTTCAGTACGAATTTTACAATACGACTAGATTCGGTACGACGTTTTGAAGTACAACGAAATGGTGTTATTAAAAGTTTTAAATTCCTAAACTCACGTAAATTTTCAAATAAAAAAGGCATTAAAATAAATCAACAGGTATGGATAGCGTTAAAAAATTATTATAATTAAAAAAAGTGTATTTGTTACTTCTTCAGGTTCATCAAATTCGTAGAAATCTATTGGCAATCTTTGCAAATGTAATCTCAATTCATCTTCATTCATAAAGAGATTGCGTGCATTAGAATGGTCGATGATTAGCAAACAGATAACACTGACCAACAGGGAATATAAATTCTAAGTAACAAACAAATAAAAACGATACCGTGTTAGAATGGCATATACATATTGAGTATTGTGGGTCAGGGGTGTGGTGTAAAATTATCCATTTTACTAGAAACAGTACAATTTATTAATTCTACTATTTGTTTCTATGTATAAAAAATATTTAAATGCTTCTAGAAAGTATGTATAAAAAAACCTTATAGTTGACAAGTATTTTGGATGTCATCAGATAAGAATCTCTGTATGATACAATAGGAAACATTTTGTGCACACAGATTTTAATATTAACATCTATGGATATGTGTCTCGTAAAAAGAAGTGTCCATAGGTCATTTCAGTCCTGACTTCAATTTCAAAATGTTAGAGCAAAATGAAATTTACTGAAGTAGTTTTAGTTTATTCGTTTCGAAATGTTAGCGTACTATAATGATATTCTAAAGAGGTCTTGTAATATGCATTTCTAAGTATCTAATGACTTCTATACTTCTATTTTGTAATCAAGTTTAATTTGTAGATTTTTATTTTAAAAAAACTTACCATTTTAGAAAGTTGTTTGACAGATATCAAATTATGTTATCGCAAATGTTTTATCGTCAGTTAATAATCTCTTTTATATTATCACTGTTTGAATGCTGTTTGAATTGTAATTAATTTATTTTCATTTAATAAAGATTACTTTATCACATGATGCGCACATTACAATAAAGACTATCAATTAAATTAGCTTGTTAGTTTTCTTAAGTGCCAATTATTTCATCAATTTAGAATTTTAGATAAATGGTATTTTAACTCTGCTTCAATCTAGCTATTAACATTTAGTTAACTTGAAATATCTTAAATCTGTTTCAGTTTTATCAATATTTAAAACGGTATTATATTATACTATCTGCTACAATTTGCTTTTTAGGTTGCGGGTCTAATGGCAGGATTATGGGCAGGAGGGGTGCTGTTGTTCCTCTACAGTACGCTGCTTGGCATTCAGAGCTACATAGCGCCCTTCTGTCTTACGATGACATTTGTTGTCTATATGTTTAATCCGTTCAAATTTGGCCATTTTAAAGCGAGACGGTGGCTACTTAATATTTTGGTACGTATCCAATTTGATTTCTGTGTATGCTTTGGCGTTTAGCAAGCCCCCTGGCCCATTTTGTATCATATTGGGTTAGAGAGACACAATTTAATTTGGTTCAGTTTTGTTTTTTGTTTTCATTCACTGCTTTTTCGGACCGGCCTTCTCCATTTATTTTTTAGTGGCGAATATTTGCAGCTCCTTTTTATCGCGTGAATTTTGCCGATTTCTGGTTAGCTGATCAACTTAACAGTCTTGCCATTGTGTTCAGCGATTTTGCCTTTTTCATTTGCTACTTTGCCTGTCAACATGATTGGACTGATTTTAATCCCCTGTTCAATAAAATCAATACAATTTCCACTAACAGCAGTGTCATTATTAATCGTGAGTATTATTATTTTCTTTATATAGGATTATTCAAATTTTTGTCGTTTTTTGCTTTCTATAATAAATGCTAAACCCGGAAACACATTCTGTGTTAATTTTGCACGGCTAAATGCTAACGTGCAGTATCTTCATAGAAAATCAATATTTGTTTATTATTAATAGAATCTATATTTTTGGCGTAGCTTTGCGCATAAAATTCTTGATTTGTTTGAGTCGGTTATTTGTCATAGACATCAAACGTTTTCTTTACCCTATGCGCGGTAACTCATTTCTTATGAATTTGTGAGCGTTAGTATCTTATTGTTTCTGATTCACTATTTGTTATGCATAAAATAATGTAAATGGCTCAATAATTTCACGCTCAAAGCGAAATCAAAAGTACAGATTTATAAATTCTTAATAATAATAAGCAGAGATTGATTTTTTATGAAGATAGTGCATTTTAGCATGTCTCTGGTCATCTGTTATTCATTTAACTGTGTGACAAGTGTTTCCAGTTTAGTATAGAAAACAAAAGCGACACCCTACACAAATTGAATTTCCTAGCCCTCCATTGGCCGTGTTTATGGGTTGATGACTCCTTGCCCATATGCGGCGGATCACAACCCAACTCGTCCTACTTCCCATAATATTTGCAGCTCTAAGACCAAAAGGTCAAGCTTGCCCACCATTTTTGATATTTAAATTGTGCTAGATCGAGGCGGCTCCTGTACTGGCATCATGTTCGGCCTGGCTCCCTTCATCCGCATATTGCCAGCTTGGTTCCGATTTGCACAATGTTTCCGGCGGTACTTGGATATGGACCAGAAACAATGCTTTCCTCACTTGGTGAATGCTGGAAAATACTCGACAACCTTCTTTGTGGTTTTCTTTTCTACTTTGTCATCGCTTATTGATGGTAAGATGACGTGGATTTATTTACCTTAATTTTGATAGGACAGCAGACGCTACTGACTGTTGGAGCCTACTAGAAGGCCCTATTACAGCACGGTCCTGCTAAGAGTAGCAGCTTGCATAGTATCAAGTGATCACGTGATGTTTGCCCTTTGTTTGGGGGGGGGAGTGTCTAGGATTTCATACTTCCCGTGAATGGATTGGGCTGAAATTTGGTGCACAGGCACCTTGGACAGATTCATTAATAGAAATATTTTTTGAAAACTTTGACGTCATGAGGTCCACTAGGAGGTACTCGATAACACAAATCCATGGATATTGATGATTTTTTGGGGGGCTAAAATCACTGAAACGAAACATTCTATCTTGCTCAAATTTGATATTTAGAATTAGGAAGGCATTGGAAATAATGTACTAGAACCTTGTATGCCTCACTTTTATGGTTGCTGGTCGGTCTATGAGGCCCAGCATACAGGGGCAGGTCCATAAAAATTGATAAAACGTGAATTTATTTACATATGAATGCTTCTATTCGATTTAGCTTATTAGTAGTTTCTGGAATGATTTCCAGCCATCAAATTGAATTTCATAAAAAACGATTATTAATGCATTGGCCTGGTCCAGTCCTAATATGAGAAGGCCTCAATTTCTGACTTGGAATAAAGCTATGACTTTTTTTGTACTTGGTACATTTATGACATAGCAGATAAAGAATGGATATGCCAAATATGAAAGCATTCCGATGAACTGTCTTTTTTATTAGGAAATTAAGTTGTCATTTTCCTATCTAAATAAAGATGTAAGATTTTATATATGGGAAATAATTGTCGACAGTTGTTGACAATAAAGCACTGAGTAACCTCCACAAATTCGAACAAAATTAATTCAGCGGTTTTGTGTAATTAAAAATATAACATTTATTGTTTTTTTGGCTCTCAGGTTGCACTCTGCTGGGCATAAAAATCAATATTTTCAAAAACCCGGAATATACATCTATTAAATAATGGAGTTTATAGGCTATCTATCAATATTAACCAATTCGATTACCATAGGGTGTTTCGTAAAAAACAGCAAAATTAATACTTCCAAATGTGAAAGTTTTATTTTATGTACAGATCAGGTTTGTAGGGTTATATAGCAATATGTTCATAAAGGTTCATGAATGAATTCTACAAATAAGATCCTTTATTTTGTCATGATTAATTACAGATCAGTGCGAATTTTCTGAATGACTTTACTCATCATTGGAGCATGGAAGGTCATCAAATGTTCTCGCAAAAAAATCATCTAGGTCGGCTCTGTCGATAAAAATCCAATCATCTACTTCTTAGTGATTCTAGACGTGGGAATACGAATCTGTCACGCAGAGTTGTGTCAGGGGAATGTGGTGCTTGCTTCACCAGCCTGACGTTTTGCTCTGCAAGAAGTCTTGGGTAACTCTTCAAATTTGGGGCCTGGCGTTGTCGTAGATAAGTCGCATGTTTTCTGGAAGAATGAGCTGTGCTTGTCCTGAATCATATGCCCTCATATCACACAATAAACTTAGAATATACTTCTGAATTAACAGCCTCTTCGCTGTATTAGCAAGGATATATTAAGTTTTCTGTTTTTTGCGGAACACCCTCTATTTAGCCCCAGATTTGATTTTTTGTAACAATGTGCATTTTAGGACCAACTGTATATTTTCAGAGAGTCGATACGTGACCTTGGTGTGTTTGTGGGTGGGGGGGGGGGGGAGTTACACAAAAAAATTGATGTCAAAGATCCACAAAAGAATTTGGTGCGCAGATTTCCAAATT
Organism: Parotoplana pacifica; assembly: GCA_034780595.1. Lineage (NCBI taxonomy): Eukaryota > Metazoa > Platyhelminthes > Proseriata > Otoplanidae > Parotoplana > Parotoplana pacifica. Next base: position 12,559 of record JAUYWI010004120.1, read on the forward strand.
TTAAGTTATCGTTATTGAGCAATTTTGAGAAAACCTTCCCGAAGTGTTAACAAACTCCAAAATAGTTGAGACTACACATCATTATGTTTAAAGAACAAGTTTTATGGTTTGGCTGGACTACTATCATTTCATTTATTAAACATTTTGTATTTGTAGTGAAATTTCTGGTAGGTTTGTGGATTCTAGCAAGTGTTGTCTCGACCATCTACTGCTATACGTGGGATATTCTTATGGACTGGGGCTTACTTGATAAACATTCTAAAGAGACATTTTTATTGAGAGATGAACTGGTCTATGAATATAAGTGGTACTATTACGGGGCGATGTTGGAGGATTTGATCTTGAGACTCACTTGGACTGTTGATGCAGCTGCTGTACGATATCGCTGGTCTAATGTTGAAGTTTTGAGGACTGGACTTGCACTTGGGGAGGTGATTCGACGGTAAGTGCCTTTATTATCTGTCTCATTATCAATGGACTGTTTCAGTTAAGTGATCGCTATGAAAAAATATCGTTCACTGTTTCAAAAGAATTGATATTAATGTATATACTCACGCTTCTAAAATCTATTTATTTGAGCAGAGAAGGCGATAAAAAGGAAAGGATTTGTCTATGTGCTGTGTGTGGTTAATTTTCGGACTTAAACATAACTTCTACCTTTTTCTTTTTATCATCATTTCTTTTTATCTGACGAAGGTTTAACATCGAAAATTTGAGCAAAAAATCAGAAATTTTTTTCTTTTTACACAACATTTCCATCTACCAAGCTTCTAAAACAAAATGATTGTGCAATTTCTACATCTTTTGTCAAGTTCACATTTTCATTTGACAACAGTGATGCCATCTCGGTGTTGTTGCTCTTACTTTTAGATTCATCTGGAATTACTTTCGTCTTGAAAACGAACACTTGAATAACTGCGGTCAATTTAGAGCGGTGCGCGATATTTTTATTGCTCCTATCCGAGCTAACGAGGCCAACGGCAATGCCCACAATGCCACTCACTGCCATAGAGAGCCCGTCCATAGTGAAAACCCTGACAGAATCAATGCAGTATTTGCCACGGTCACTGAGCAGCAGAAGGAGGATTTGTATAGAATTAGAGAAAGTCAAGAAGTTCCAGTTGACCCAGTTGATGCGAATCCAGCCACTTCATCGACAGATCGAGCTAGGGTACGAAATTCGGTGAAGTTTAACACAGTCAAACCGCAGTAAGTTGTGTTGTATTGTCAAATGTAGTTATCTCGCGAATTTCGGTACATCTGCCATCTCAGTTTTAATAGTCACATAATACGTGTGAGTCTAATGAATATGGTTTAATTTTGCTGTCCTTCACAGGGTTTTTCTTGTGTGACAGACAGGCTGAGTTGACTACGCTCAAAATATTAGAAACAATCCGTCAAATTTGGACATTAAACCTCCAAAAAAAGATGCTCCGGCTTTTAATAAAACAGAACTCATCAGAATACTGGTGGAGGAGAACGGCCTTTACGATTCCATTAAAGTCGAAATTTTAAGTTACAAAAATCGTTTAATTTTGATACCCATTACAGAACAGCAAATTTGCTATCCACCAGTGGTATCAAAATCTGTTTGTACCGAATTTATTTAGAGAGCCTATAGTTTCTCAAATGTCTAATGTTGGTCATGGTTGATTAGCGCGTGACCTACTGGCGTAGATTCCCACTAAAATGTAGAATTTGGATAACGTAGATATCAAATAACATATAATTTTAGTTAATACATATTTCGGTTTTACATGGTAACACAACCACCTGTTTTATGTTACTGTTGGCCATTGGCCACTTGGAGCGTCAAGAGTGATGTGTGTCTATTTCTGTCTACTTTTTTAGAGCTGCTGATAATTCCGACATACGCATACTTCTCAATAATGATAAAGGTGATGACGATATTGTGGATACTTGATGCTAGAAGTTGCATATTGTTCTAAGAAAAATAAATTTTGTGGTTCCTTGCCACTTGTGTTTATTTGGAGATTTGTTTTATTGTTTCAGAAAATTTCATTTGTTCAAATCTCAGTTTTTGATTTTTCAAATTATAGTCGCATAGTATTTTTAAAGAGTTTTCCTAATTTTAATAATTTTTGACTGTTTTTCTTTAATGTATAATTTATCTCTGACAAATTTAGTAACTGAGTCGTAAAATAAAATATCCACCTGTAATTTGACATTGAATGAAAACTTTTTTTTGTGCTATATGATCGATAGATAAGTGTATTTATGGATATATTCATAGATGTTAGTATATTCCTACTTCTAGCTAAGATGTAGATTAGTTTGATATGAATTGTTGCTGACAGAGATAGACTAACAGAAAGGTATACTACGAGAAGTTATATCGCGGCCGAGCCTACAAAAATAATTTGATACATTTTTACCGAGTTCAAAATTTGATTATTGAAATTAATGGGAAAATGAGTATTTTGATTCATAAAATTATTCAAATTTAAAACCTACATTTTATCAAGTTTAAATGATTAACAAGAGAGAACATGCGCTTATGGAAATTATGGAAGTATGTACTTTTAATATAATAAAATCTCTTAAAAGCAAGTCCGTTTATGACATTTTATAAACTCTCAAAAAAATATTGCTATGATATATATTTTTAAAAAAATTAAGTTTTTATTTCCAAATTAATAAACGGACTAAGTTATGTACATATTAAATTGATCAAATTTTCCAAGTGACAATACTCGGCAAAAGTGTCAAACTTAGTTGTTTGGAAGACTAGCCGTGGTGTACTTGAAAGGTGACGAAACAAAATGAGTTAAAATAAGACAATAAATATTGGGTGAGTTTATGTTGGTAACTAACACCAGTGTTGATGGTATTTACTTGAATTAGAAGAAGGGAACATATCCGCTAAAGGGAATTAAAAGTTGCCTCTGTCTTTAATTCACCTGTATGCACCAAATTCCAGTTCAATCGAAATTTAAATAATACCTCCAGCACCACATTATATAAAGAGTAAGCTTTATGTCTTTCCACATACAATTTTGTTGTTGTGTTACCTAGATTTTATCCATCTCATATTTGTGTAAATAACTAAAATCAACCTTACGGTACATTAATATGCAATATGTAATCACATTATTTATTTATTTATTTGATAATCTAATGAGAACTCTTTCATTTTACACGTCTTTTTTATGTTCCATTTACTGTATACTTTTTGAGAAATGGGATGCAAGTGATGTATTTATATGGTGGAAAACTATATTTAGTTCTCTCAAATACAACAATACATGTGATAATATATTTATCTTTTTTGGTCTGCACTCCATTTCTCGGTCATTTATGTATAATTCAGTTGGTTGTAAAGAAAAATTTCTGGTATATTTAAAACCCTTAGATGCCTATTAGGATATTGTTATATCATTTAGAGCAATATCTATTTAGATAGTTTTGTTGTTAATTTTAATTTTTTAGTTTTTGTGTACATAGTATTGTAACTAATTTACATTTAACTGCTCATACGATATGCTCTACAATATGTTTTAGATTTTCAAAAGAAATATTGTAATTGTTTCATTAAATTTTAATCAATTAGCAACTTTTTCACATACTGGAATTTCACATTGGTAAGTGAACAAGATATTGCGGATGTTTTTTCATTAAAATTGGTTCACGGCATACAGCAATGCTGATTTTATAATGAAATTACCTCTGCTGTGTAAATCTACATACTCTATTCATTGGCATTAGTTGTAAACGATGGATTATAGGGCCTAGCTAGAATGACGTTATGAAGTCCAGAAATTGCTGTTGTACCAATTGACTTCAATTTGTTAGCTGTGACCACCAGTATTTAAGAAACATCCAGAAAATATTGATTATCGAATTGTAGTTTACCTGTTTTTCATTCTTGGTACATCCCTGTACTTAAAAATCGATTTTTATATCAACTAAATGACTATAAATTATTCAAAATTGTTTATTAATATTTTCTGGATGATATACATAATTGATTCCAAAATCGACTACAATAGTTTTCGAATCAATTATGTCATTGGAATTATATTTTTGTTTTGATGGTCCTGGCCTAGAGTATCTATCTATCTATAGTGTTCTGCCGAATCAGTTATTAGGCAGGTTCAATTTGAGATATAAACCATAATATAATTTTTCAGTTAACCAAAAATATATTGTAAATTATTATCGCTTCTAAAATATTTTTTAATTGAAACGTTGCATAATAGTATGTACTGTATAATAATATGGTAGTTTCCTTGTATTTTAAGATAACTTTGTAAGCTGTGTTAGAATTAACCTAGCATGTGATGGCGTATGCAATTATATTTGTATTTAGTAATCACGGCGAAATAATAAGAATCAAGTGTAATGTATTTATTTTGTTGTTTTATTTAATCTTTTCTCATCCAAATTATCCAATAATTTAACTTAAAAGCAGTTCAATGTCAAGCGCAATAACTTTTGATAAAATGTATATACATTTTTGAGCTAGCTTTGCTTGAATATTTATTTTGAAGAAATTACTGTTAGAGGGATTAGTAAATAATTGTGTTTTCCCTAAAGATGCATCAAAAAGATTCAGTAAATATTAGAAAATGCAGGTACTATGTCGACAATCGATAGTAAATTAAAACAACATGCGTAAAAAATCTAGCTAGATCGTCTTGGTTAATTGACTTTTCACCCTATAAAAGCGATTTCTTCACCAAAAGATACACCCTAATTACCCTGTAATATTATTATTAACCTATTGTTTAATTTGGTTGAATTTTTGGACCATTTGATTGAGAAAAGCTGCCTATTATTGCCAACACTTTGGGTTTTATCAGTTGTACCATCATAAGAGGTCAAGTGTAAATATTTTTTGATCTTAAAATTGTAACACTACCACGTTTTATTTTTCACTAAACTTTACTACAGACTAAATATAGGCACATATTTGTTAAGAGTTGTATATTTCGTAACTTATGAATTTTTCAGTTAGAAGTTTTTTCTATTACCTATAATATTTTAAAGGGCATTGTACACACAAATTTCAGTCCTATTTTGTTATAAATTTTAAATACCTTGTACTTTACCTGTATTTTATAAAATTGATACACTATATTATAGTACCTTTACTAGTAATTATGTATGTACCTACCTAAGATAAAAGTTTTTTTAGTCCACTTTCTATTTATTTATACTTCTAGCGTGTACGTTGTCGGCCATATTGTACCTTTTACTGAATTTCGATAAAATTGGCTCTAATTTCAATGGTTATCTGAATCAGTTGTCTCCTTGGATAATCAAAGAATTTAGGTGCAAATGGTTTAAAATGGGAAGTTCGTTGACTAACAAACAGGAAATGTACATAGGTTATCCCTGTGGTTGGCATAAATAAGGCGGAGTAATAAAAAGGGGGTAAATAGGCCGTTCTGAAAAAAATGGTTTTGAACCAATGTAGTTGCCTAGTTGAATGTCTATTATTGAACTATATAGGTAACCCTAGGTAGATAACGGGGATTTTATAACATGACACTTCACATGGTTTGATGAGGGGACCAATGACGCCATCAGGTCCAAAAATTAAAGTTTGTCCGATTTGCTTCAAATTTGGTGGAGGATCCAGTAGTACAAATCCTTTAAATGTTTTTGAAAACAAAATTACATCTGAAATCACTTAAATTTTAAATGACTCTAACATCCAAACCAAACACCCTATCTTGCTAACTTTCACAGTTGGGAGTAGGAAAGCATTAGAAACTTGAAGTTTTCATGTTTATGATTTTTTTCTAATAGACTTAAAATCACTTAAAAACAGCTTTTAAGTCATTTCTAGTGGGTTTCGAATGATTTTATACGTTAAAATTGAATTTAAGTCTGGGACTGACTGATACTCTAATTATGTTCATATCAGATAAAGAAAATTTATGCCAAATATGAAGGCATTTCAATTTTATGATGCAATTAAATTTCAATATTTCCCTATTTAAATATATGGGATTTTCAATTATAGGCTATAACAAAAGTTTTTATAATTATTTTTGAAGCAATATTTTTTAATGAAACTTTCACAGTTGGTGGGCATCTTTATAGAAATATTTAGTTATTTTTTTTTAATTGTTAATTTTTTTGTATTTAAAAAATGAAGCTTATCTATTTTTTGACTCTCATAGTTGCACGCTGGTCATAAAAACAATAGCAGTGTTTACAATCTGCTAAATATTATTCAATTCTACACTGGTTGCCCAACACTTTCAAATCATGCGTGAAACACGTAAAGGCACGCCGTAATCACGCGTGGAACACTGACATATGTTATATTTAAAAAAATCGCATGGTTCACAGCATAGTTCAAATAGGAAACACGAGTGTTTTTCCGTGCATCACTCATTGTTATCCGTGTATCACGTGTTTTATTTAAACCCGGTGTTGTTTTAGTTAAACTTGATTGTGTATGAGGTCTATAAATGTTTTCAGCTCCTGGGTTTCAGAGATCAAAACAAAAGTAGAAAAGAGAAACGTAATTTAAGGAGAAAAATAAACAAGAAAGTATTTAAAGAACCATGTTTAATCATACAAAAGCGACTAGTTTCGTAAATCTATTTACATTATCAGGCTTAAATTTGGTACGTTTACATTAGTTTATTAATCTTATTAGATATTGTTTTATTTTCGCATAACTAATGTAAACGTACCAAATTTAAGCCTGACAATGTATAGGTCGTTTCGTAAAAAATTGCGTATTTTACTACATACTTTTTCAAAATAGAATAAAAATAGAAATAATTAATCTATGACTTTCAAATTTGTACTGTAGATAGTTTATGATACGCTATAAATAAAATACTTGTTAAAATTATTCTAAGACATTTATAAAATAATCAATAGACCATAAACATATTTAGCTTATTGTACGAAGTATGAAAATTTAAAAATAACTTTGTGGTCGCAAACGTTAAGCAATATGGAGTTTG
>JAUYWI010004231.1:0-19500 GCA_034780595.1 Parotoplana pacifica
GATGAATGGAGACGCTTTGTCAGTGGCCTATGCTCCCAAGCGGAGTGAACAAAGGCTTAAGTCAAGTAAGTCATGTCCCAAATTTAATACATATATTCCCTACTACCACAGACATACAACAACGTGAATATCAATGAACAATTTCAAACCAAAAAAAGTTATAGCATTTGTCCCGTTACTTTTGGACACCTCTCATATATTAAAGCATTTGTAAATAAGATTTATTCAATGGACTTATCAATTATCAAAATCTAATCCTATGGCAGCAAAATTTTATAATTGGGACGCCAATATTGCATAGTAATAATTTTATCTTACATAACCACGATTTGAAAAATATTTGACTATCCGAAATATCCAACATGCTAATATATTTGTGTTTTTTCTTAAGGATCTCATTATTATACTGTAATTATTACAACCCAATCACTTAAACACATATCCTCTTAGATTTTCACATTTTATTATGTTATTTTTAACAGTCACTGCAGTTTAGGAAATACACTGAAAAAGTGCCATTTCTTATTAACCATTATATGGTCAATGATGGTTTGCCGTCCGTGCGTTTTTTTATCTGCCAACACTTTATGAGGTGCTTTTAACTTAAGACCAACAAAGTTAAACATGTTACACAACTATCTAATGACCTATGTGAAGGTTGTATACATATTTTAACTTTAATGGTCCTGAGTTGAAAGCACCTCATAAGTATTGGCAGATAAAAAAGACCACTGACAGCAAAATAATATTCATTGGACCATAGAAATGACACCTTTTCAGATAGTGGATTTGAACCAGAAAAAATGTTTTTGGCATTCACCTATTCAGCCAAGCACAAGCAATTCAAATAAAAAAAACGAAGGTACAGCATGAACTGATTCTTTTCTTGGGAAATAGTTCTATATTATACTTGTGATTTGAGTATGGTCTTCCTTTTATTTATTGACTTTCCAAACAATTAAAATGCATTTGATTTTTCCAAGGTACATGTGAATAGAAATTTCTGCGCAATCTATCCACGGCGGAGGGGGGCCCCATTTCCCCTTCCCAGAATGAATTAATTATGAACGAAGGGTTAAAAATAAAATGAGCTGCTTGTATAAATTTTAGCTGCGAAATCGATCTCAATCAATTTCTGCTCATGTAAGATCGCGATCGATCGGGGGTATTTGTTGTCATCCAGGACAATATAAGAATACTGAAAAAAGAATGGTTTGAGAAAACATTGGTTATCCAGAATGTGCTAAATTAACGCCAAATACAAGTACAAGCTTGTGTGAGATAATGCCAAGAGAATACATAGTAAACGAAATCGCAATAATGCAATGTGTCGTCCACTATGGAAAACCTGAAAGGTTAGTCATGGAAGAAACTTGACATTTGATTTAAAATCGCTCTGCCTTTTTGCACTTCACCCATATTTTTGGTTATGTATTCCTACTTATATATACGTACTCCTAAATATAGCATTGAAAATATCAACATCAATAGACAATCTAAAATCTACATATTTAAAACAAGGATATCAAAAATAGTGAGAGTTCAGTATTTTTGGTCATGTGTATACTACATTAGACTGCCAGATAAGTTAAATATTATGTACTATCAAATAATGGGTCTCTCACAAATAATTATTACATACATTCTAACTGGATTTTTAATATTGAATAGAAGATATAGAGATGTTCCTTACCTTCCATTCATTCAGCAAATCAATGATAGGAATTTTGCCTTTAATTAAGTCCTCTATTCAATGCAATCGCAAAAGTAAATAAAAAAATTAACCCAACACTAAGAGAGACGCTACATTACTATACCTAATTTTGTTTTAAACAATGATGCCTTGTTCTGCATTATTGTAATACCAATAAAGTCTAATAAAACCAGCCATTCCCCACCCCCACCGCATTCTGATGTGCAATTACTTCAATCAAACAAAAGGATAAGTTGATATCAACGAGTCTTATATAAATTGTATAAACGTACGGTGTAATGTTTCTGTTTATAATGTAATAAAACAGAATAAAATAAATTTACGCCCCGTTGTCACACCTAAAAATATACTTCGTGGTCACAGGGGGGATTTCATATTTCCAGTGATTCTATTGGGTTGAAATTTGGTACACAAGTAAGTACCTTGGAAAGATTCATCGATAATTTAAAAAAAACAATTTGAGGTCCAAAAAATGAAGTTTGTCCGATTGACTTCAAATTTGGTGTGTAGATCCAGAAAAATCGAAAAATAGTGATTATCGATTTTTTTAAATCCAAATAAAACATCCTATATTGCTGAAACCTAAGATTTAAATCCACAAGGTATCGAAAATAATGTATTAAATTTTGAGATGGGTTATCAATATAGTTCCTGAGATATGAAGGTCATCAGTTCAGAGCAGGTCCACTTAAAATTGATAATTTCAATAATATGTTTTCTAAGGCAATTTAACCATTCTAAATGGCTTTTAAAATAGCTTTTAATGACTTTCTAAATCGTTTTAGTGGTTTTAGCTTGAAATCAGTCACTGAAATAGAATTTTTTTAAATTCCATATTTGACCTGTTGTTCAAGCCTGAGCCTAAACTCAGTGGACCTCAAATTCAGACTTTGAATAAAGTTAAGATATTTTTACTTAGCACACTAATAAGGTACCATATAAGCTAGTTTTGAAATGTATGAAAAGCGGAAAGACAAGATGACTATCTGGAATTACTAGAGAATATTTTTTGGCATCTCATCATGGGAGTGAGATGTTGCGGAAATAGCAAACAGGATTTTATATGGACATAATATGCCAGAAGAGTGGAAGAGCAGTGCTTAGTTACCAATATTCAAAAGGAAAGGTAGTGTAAAGTCATTGGAGCATAAAATTAAGGTGGTGGAAATGGTATTTGAAGCCAGAATAAGAAACATTATGGACATTAATAAGATGCAATATGGTTTTATGCCAGGTAGAGGGACAATTGATGCTATTTTTATTTCAAGAATGCTATATGGAGAAGCAACATCAATAGACAATCTAAAATCTACATATTTAAAACAAGGATATCAAAAATAGTGAGAGTTCAGTATGTTTGGTCATGTGTATAGGTACTATCAAATAATGGGTCTCTCACAAATAATTATTATTATGGCCTAGCGGCCGAGTGGCATCGAAACAAACAAACAAACAAACTCTATGTGTGCGTAATTGAATGGGCACCGAGAAAAAGATTTTCCCCTGAAATTTTAGTGAGTTCGATGATGAGGATGTTAAGACCAGAGTCAGGGTTGGGTCAACACTCTCAGAAGTTTAATGTACAATCCCTTTCAAAAATATCCGTAACAGTATAAAAAAAGTGAATAAAAGTCAGCAAAATAAATTTCTAAGGTTAAAATTAAAAAAAACAGTTATTTCTTTCTGATTAAGTAATATCGCTCGCAAGAAGCCTCTATTGACTGCACGTCATTGGCAGAACAGAGTACAGTGGGCCAGACAACATTTGAACTGAACCGTGGAACAATGGCGCTCTGTTGTATGGAGTGATGAAACCCCCATTTATCTTGTACAGACTACACAACGGCGACACGTTCGAGTTAGGCGAGGTGGTGCACCTGTTAATGTTGTTCAACCACGATTACAAGGCCACGGTGGTAGTTTCATGGTTTAGAGTGCCTTCAGCTAGAGTGTTTCCACTTGTGCGCCTTCAGGGTACTTTAAATGCGGAGAGGTATGTCAACATCTTTGAAGAATACTACTGTTACGGTTACTTTTGAAAGGGGTTGTAGTTAGAGCCATATCAAACTAAGTATATTTAATTTAATTTAAATTAGCTTTGGTAGAACAAATATCTTTTAGGCCTTTTTTGCCAATCTTATTTATATAGGAAATTTGATAATTTAATTTCCTATTGAAATATATATAGTCATGTGAATGCCTTCATATTTGACACATCTATTTGTGATCTGGTATATTAGTATGCAAAGTAAAAAAAGTCAGCTTTTTCCAATGCGCGAATTGAGGTCCACTGAGTTTGGGAACTGGACCTAGCCAATACATAAAGATTGTGTCAGATCAATACTAGCTGTCTTATACAGCTACCCTCTCAGCAAAAAAAACTATTTTTATAGACCGGAGTTTTTGAAGTTTATATGCCAAATTTGAAACAAATAGGATATTGTAGAAATGTGAAGTCTACCAAGACTTAAGGCTAGTTTATACCCGAAGAATCCACTTTAATTTATATTCATGTCATTTAAAGACTGAAATACATCAAATTTAATTTTAACAAATATTGATAACTATTGGGATGCTGTTGTCCTTGTATCTACAATAGTATTAAATCCACTCTTGGTTCCAGGCCTAGTGATAAGAACTAACATTATACGAAAAACATCTTTTTGTCTTTTGCTTCCATTTTTGTCTGCAAGAATATCGCCCAAAGAAAGCTGTCTGGTCAGTTCGTAACATGTCGATACACATTGATTTTGTCTGAAGTGTCTTACTTTTTCTCAGCCATATCGTAAATGATAGGTGCATATATTATGTATTTGGAGTATTGTAACGAACTTTTGTTGTATTGTATAACAGAGAAAGAAAAAAGATAGACATTTTTTATTTAATCTTCTAAAATATCAATAATGTTCTGTTTCTGTGTCTATTAAAAATGTATCAAATTACAACCAATAATATAAGATAAATTTAAGTGTGTGAATTACGTAAATTCTCATAGATACTTGTAACACTAACTAGGTAATAACTACCTTGAAATATAATCACTGCTATTCATTTCATCAAACAGCTCTATAGTTCGATAGAAATACATAATGTTACATATGCCAACTGTGTCAAAAGCACTGCGGACAGGTAGGCCGACCAGACACAGCACTATTGCAGATTAGCTCTGCTGTTCTACATATATACAGAGAACGTAAATCAACGGTTGCAAAATTATCAACTGACGCAACTGAGTTTGAATATCTAGCCAGAGTTTTGGCGTCAATAAGTTTGCCAATTTCAACTAAAAAGAATACTAAACAGTGTACTCACATTTTCGAAGGCATGTGCAATTAGCGATTGTGGTGAAGTAAAATTTCGTTTAGCTGATGGTGAAAAACAAGGTTTGTTCTTGTGGCGTGACTGATCTAGCTGGATAGCAAACTTTTAGTTTACGTCACTTGGTGACCTACATCTTATATAAGGTTTTTGGTATACAGTGCTGGATATATTCTGCATCTCTATGATCTATGTAGGTATCTATCTACCTATCTGTGTTATAATGATCTTATCAGGTTGTGATTGGTATAGTTCTACGCGTGAGAAAATTTTTGTGTACTAATGCAAAATATTTAGAACATTGTCTGTGCGCACACCAATTGCATGATTTTATGGATACTTGTTTGCTTACTGGCTTTTACTTAATAACCACCTGTTTTTTTATACATATAAATTACAACCTTAAGCTAAATGGGTTTTAATTTTGTTGTTGACAGAAGAAATTAATCTTGACCATATACATAGATTTCATTTTTGTGGTTTGTTTTAGATTGCATATCATGCTGTCTCTAGATATTATTTAATATAAATTATTCATCATGTACGACGGTGTATCTAATTCTTCATCAGCTTCGATCCATCCGCAAAGACCAGCACCGACTGCCAATTGTCGACCTTCCCAACTTATGGGCACTTATGCCAATGCTAATAACCACATGTTGTATTATCCAACTGGTCCCTCTCATATGTCTGATGCCTACCCTTCCAGTGGGTCAGTAGCAACCGATAGCTATTCAGGACGCTGCTCAGACTGGACATGTCGTGACTCGCCAAGTGACACCTCTTTGTCCTCCGTGTCGTCGACGGGGCACAAACGCTCCTACAAGCAGATGGCGAACACAGGCGATGACCGTGATTGGCGGGGCTGGAATGGGTTTTCCGCTGCCGGTGGCTGTTATAGACCGGTGTCAGCTGCTATTCCTGCCGGTGGCGGCGGGTATAAAGCGTTGCCCAGTATGAACATTGAGATCCCCCTTGATTTACGTAGTCCTCGTGATGTGTTGTCTGATGTCAAGGAGGAATGCATGGAGGATCCCGACGATGGTGGCAACAGCTGTACTACTTTGTCTAGTTCCAGTCCTGGAAAAGTTGAAAATGACCGTTGCAGCAGTAGAGGTGAGTATACCAGTTAGTTTTAGATATATATATGTTTGAAACTTTTCTTAGCATTTGGATCATTTTTATAATAGTTTTAAGAACCTATTGCTTGCTGGTAATAGGCTGGAAATGAAATTCACTGAAATACTTTTTTGGTGAGGCTCTGATATTAGTCCACCGAATAATTTTTTCCCATCTGTTATGTAGACAACGACTTACGTTACTTAAATATTTGATGTAGTTAAAAAGATTGTTTTTAGCCATATTGATTTCCATAGATGTATCTTTATTTATAATTTTGCATAGTCTGTGTCTAAATATATCTTCTAATTCTCATTTTTTCTGTAAAGAAAATTATCTTACACTGTTCTATAAAAGTCAAGTCTTTATTTTTTTAATTTCTGGGCAGATGTTGAGTTATTTTCTAGATGTAATTAATTTTTGAAAATTTCTATTATTTATTAATTTAGAGTTTGATATTTCGGTGAGTTGATGAGGTTTGTTTTTTGCTCGTTTAATACCCATGTATAGTTTAATGTTGTTAACACGAGTATGTACTTTTTATTTTTATTTGTCTTAACATCGTATTATTATTGTTTTCTTGATTTTACATCCATATGAGATTAAATGAATACCCTCTGTAAAAAAATATCTGTGTGTATTGATTTTGATTAACTTGGTGACTTTAATACTGATTGAAATAGAAAATGTGTGAGATGAAGTTGATGGAGGTAGGTACATTAACAACAGTTAGTTGATCCATGTTATTAATATGTTCTTTTACTGTATTAAAATAAAGTGTATGGTGTCGTTGAAAATCAATTGAACGAAAATTGCATGGAAGAAATGTGATACTTTTGTTATCAAAAAAATAATCCAGTGTTTTGGAAGAAGCTCTGTTACGGACAGTGGATGGACAGCAACCATACATTCTTTTTTGTATTCATTCTAAAACTATTTAGGTAACAATATTTACAATCAAGATTGCAATCCAATTTATATTTAATACAAAAGAAGAATTTGTCAATAACCTAGGCTAAATGTTGATAATACAAAATTATGTTATCTAGATCAACTTTATTACATTTTCTATTCCAATATTTATTCATGTCATTGTTATAAATCAATTCATGCGCAGACTTTAACTGCAGAGGGAAAATATTTTTCTTTTCGTAGTATTTGTTTTGAGTTAAGTATCTATTATATGAATTTATCTATGTTTATTCACGCACTTGTTATAACAATACTAATGAAATGTTTTATTATTTATTTAGTTAGAAATGATTGTTCAAATATTGTTCTTATTTTGATCGCTTAAAATTTTAATCTTATAGGAAAATACAATGGAAAGCCGTTGGAATTAATCTGAAACTATTAGGAAATAATAAAATATCAAAAAGCCCGGAGATGTTGGTAAAAAAGAATAGTTATGTTATTATAAATTTTCGGCGTTCATATAAAATTAAGAAGGGATATTAAAAAACAGCAAAAGTAACAATTAAAGCATAGACAATAAAGATCATAATCAAAGATAGAATAATCATGGAAATTAAAAAATGATCCAAAAAATTAGGTGCGTAAGTTCGGTACATTCTTCCTTCGAGTAGATGGTCGGGAGAACTTGGAGATAAGTAGCGCTTCCTTGATATGCAAACCGGAAGTGGTACGATCGCTGGCTAAATTGAGATGCACAGGAGAGACGATGTTGAGCTATAGATGAGGTGGTTGAACGGAGATGTTTTTTGATGCGAAAATGCAGGAATTGAATTTGTGCTACCGATGTATACAGCTGAACGTTGTCTGCATTTCATCTCGTAGACACAGTTTCGCCGGAGACAGTGAGTTGGCGCGTTCTATAATCGGAGAGCTTGACGAAGAGTCAGAGATCTATGGCACAATCTGACAGATAAGTTGTTTCTACGTAATTTTTTATCTTCCTATTAATTTTATCACTAAGGAAGGGCACCTTAAAGTAAAATTACTCCTTGGATGGTCCATGGAAACGTCTGTTTCTTTTCTTAACCTTTCTAATTGTTTCAGTAAGAAAATTTGTTAAGTTTTACTAAAACCTCCATCGTTGCTAACGAATACCTGAAATTGCAAATACAACTGCTTTCAATAATGTCTTATCGCTTAATGGGTACCCAACAAATTTTCTTACTGAAGCAATTAGAAAGGTTAAGAGAAGAAACAGGCGTTTCCATGGACCATCCAAGGAGTACTTTTACTTTAATGTGCCTTTCCTTAGTGATGAAATTATAGGAAGATCAAATCAATAATTTGTAGAAACAACTTATGTCAGATTGTGCCATAGATCTCAGACTTTTCGTCAAGCTCTCCGCCAACTCATTGTAATTTGAAGGGCTGTTACTTAACTAATTACCTCTGTCTCCGGCGAAACTGTGTCCATGGAATGAAATACAGACAATGTTCAGCTGAATACATTGGTAGCACAATTCGATCCCTGCATTTTCACATCAAAGAACATCTTCGTTCAATCACCTCACCTATAGCTCAACATCTTCTCTCCTGTGTGCATCTCAATTCGATCAGAATTCTAGTCAGCGATCGTATTTTTAATTTCCATGGTTATCCTATTTTCGATTATGTTCTTTGTTAATTGTTACTTTCGCTGTTTTTTAATATCCCTTCTTAATTTTATGTGAACAGGGCGTTTAAAAGCCGAAAATTTATGATTACATAACTATTAGTTTTTACCAGTAGCTCTCGCCTTTTTTGACTTTTTATTGCTACTAAAATATGCTGCTTCGGGTCAATTATTTTTTATTATTAGGAAATATTACACGGTTATGTAAATGCGTTAGGTCAGGGATATACTGTCCCTACGTTAGGTATCTTCTATTTTTGGTTGACCTTTCTATAAGGTGACTTCATTTTTTATTAACCGGTTGCTTTTTTATTATATTGAAATATTTTATACTACAGTGTGTCCCAAAAAGAACACAACTGAGAAAATTGGTATAAACATTATCTAATTGCAATAATACACTATTCTCTACACATATGTATACAAAATAAGACATAAGTAAAACATTATGTATCAGAAGGTGCTTATGGAGTTTCTAACATTAAATTTTATATGCCAGAGTAAGAGCTCTATTTTGACCATCACCAACATCAAGACACTTTCCGCCTCGTAAAATGATATTTCTTGCAACTACCAGAAGAGCTGTTTTTCATGGCGTTTATTTCATTTGAAATATTGTCTTTTAAGTCATTCAAAGTGCGTGGATATTAGCATAAACACGATCTTTAATTAAACCCAAAGATAAAAGTCCATGAGCATCAGGTCTGGTGAACGTGGAAGGTATAATCCTTCCCCGATTTCCCTAGGATAACTTGAGTAACATTAGCGTATGGGGAGTTGCGCTGTCTTGCTGAAACTATGCGTTGATAATCTCTTTTTCATCTATAGAGTAGCTACAAATTGGTTGATAAAATCACATTAACGCACTAAACATTTTACATTATCGATCTACATTTTATTTTTTTAAACATTTATTTTTCTGTATTGAACAATTTATGATACTCAATCAGAATCTAGCAATTTTTTGCTATAAAAACGCTGCTTTTTAATTGAATTCCTTCTGAATCAATGGTCAAAAATCGGGTTTGAAAATTATAGTGCAAAAAAATTCATAGAATCAAAGTTGTGGCATTAAAAGTGCCAATAATAATGAGATTCATTCGTTGATTCACTTAAAGATCATCGATCCAGTCAATAAAATATGGATAATCCTAATAATAATTTTTAAATTTTTGTTCATAACTTTTTTTATTTGAGTTAGTATGCAGCAATTATTATTAGAAAAACGTTTCTGATTCTGATGTTTAGTAAAAATATTTATTGTTTCTGACGGCCAATAAAATCAGTAATCGATAATTAATTTTGCCTATGAAGTTTTATACTTTTGGTGACTGAGAATTTACTATGTAAACGGAATTTCATTAACAATTTAGTACTTTAATGTGGTCATAATGGAAATTCTGCTCATTATCCATGTTAATTTATAAATTTGGAGTTATTATGTACCTAAATACCTTAACTCTCTGAGTGTGTCATAGAATTTGAGATTATTAGTTGATTCATCAAGTTTTTTCGAGAAAAAAGCAGGTAAAGGAGAGTCTAAGTACCTAACTATTACTTACTCATCACATGGTCAGATGATGGGAAAATTTTAATATCATTTCCAAAACCATATAATTGGTGGTTGGAGTCTGTCTCACACTATTAATGGTATGCAACTGTTGTATACATTTATATAATGATAGTGGTGGTGGGATTTTTATGTAGAAGGACAGATGGCGTTGGCTATGAATTTTTTAATTTGTATATTCTACAACAAATTTATTTGATTTAATTTATTGAGATTGTGTAAAGTAAAAATATGCATGATTCGAATGAGATACTGGGTGGATGATATTGGAAATCAACACTTAAAATTCATAAGAGGAAGGACCTTTGAAATTAAAGTGCATCATAATCTGTAGTTGGGTTTTGTTCGTAAAAAAGTATCTATGGTTCTGTTTTACTTTAGTTAATTAGTCTTATTGAATTGATTGGAGAGTCACGGCGTACTTGTCAGCGTTCGCCAGGCTGGCCTGTTGTTGAGTAGGCCTTAAGGATTATTTTTATAATTGGAAAATTTAAGGCATATTATGCATGTAATTATGAACATTGTTTTTTGTCAGTCTATGACACCTTGATGGCGGAACTTCTAGTTTGTTGTTCATAGTTACTTTATTTGATAGAAGGCTGTAATTGCCCAACAGTAGTTGGTCCATTTGGTTTCAACAACAGTTTTATACATAAGGATTTTTACTGTTTGGAAAGTTTTCAACTGATCACAATTGAAGCGAGATTAGCACACAGCCAAAGAAGACAAAAGACTATTACACGCGACGCAATTCGAGATGAAGTTACAGTTTTTCAACATCTGAAGCTCTTCTGAACAAAAACAGACATGTGACATGAACATCATAGGTTATGATGACATCCTCAGACATAACCGTAGCATGGAAGACCACCATCAACAGCCTACAGTCTGATGAATTTTCTCTCCAGTACCACAGTTATGTTACCCAGACGGGACCCAACGGTGGTGGACTCTGGTAGACGACAAAGGTTAGAGATAATCCAAGCTTAGGAATATTATTTGCTTAACCACGACGTCTTCCAATTTAATTATACATAGATTAAATTATTTTATGGCTAATATTTGGTTATGATTGTAAGTAAATAGACAATGGACAAAGACAGTCACATCTATGGTCAACACCCCAATTTCTTTTCATTGTAATAAATTGTTTCTTCCTCACACAATAGATCTAGTTCCCTACCAGTTGAATGTCGTGTTGTGGTGCAAGTGTGTTTGATAAAAAATTAGGTAAGAAACAGCCACGAGTGTTGAATAAAAGTAAACTTCTCAAGATTAGAATCAATTATCTTGTCATTATTCTTGCATACATATAGCCATGCATGTTGATTGCATCTCCCAATACCGATATCTCCGACAGCCTCACTCTTTCCCTCTTGTGTCGACGATATTGTGCGCCTGGCAAACTATTCTCGGCAGCGTAGCGCAGTTGGTTCGGTTCTGTGAGCTAGGTGGATGGATGGATGCAGTTTGTTACTTAATTCTTGTTCTAGGTGTTGTCGGCATTGTTGGGAAAGTGGGCAGCTGACGGTCTTGTTTATCATTATTGTTTGAAGAGCTTGTCTCGCTTGTATTGGCTAACCCCCTCTGCTTTCTCGTTTCTTACACTGTTAGCATTATGGATTATTTGTAGAGGTACCTAATTGTCTTCAATATGCCGAAGCTAGCGAGGAACAAAACATTTAAAATAATAGAGTGCAGAATTTATTTTCTATAATATTTTATGTACATAATCTAATCTTTGTTGGTAATGGTAAGCTCCTAAACTTTTTGGTTGTGTCGCAAGGACGCCTGTCATTTTTTATCGATATTAGTGATAAGAATTTTTGTGTTTTGTGGAATCCACCGAATCCCTGCCTACACTGGGCGGTTTGTGTCTTGTAAGATTTTGTGCATTTTGCTATGATCGAACATTGCATTTGTCAGAAGATTGTACAACGAGGACTACACTGTTAAGTACTTGTATCAATAAATTCTCCTGTGCTGTGTTTTGAGCGGAAGTGTTTGATTAATTTATATTATAAACAATAATTGTACCGAGATTGAGTGACCAGGCATTATGAATACGCCAACCTCCAGTTCCTATTATGTTGGTGTGCTGCGCCCTAGTGCACTACAGACCGAGGTGTTCTATGATGACATTGCATTTCCATTTTATTTGGGTGAGTTATTTGTCATAATTGTCGTTTTGGAGCTAGTTTCTATGCGATTTTGTGATGATTGTTTTCAGAGAAACCATAAAATGTGGAGTTTTTTGTAAAATTTGGAACAATTAATATTGATTTAATTTGTGATTTTGGCCAAATATTAAAAAAATCAAAGATTTTGCGATCTAAGGAGGATAGGGGGCACGTGCCCCCCAATCCTAGAACAGACAATGGCGCCCTCCTATTTTTTTTATTTTTGCTGATTTTACTTACTACAATAGGTAATAAACTTTATAGCATTATTTCTGTATATCTTGGTGTGCACTGTTATTAAATGGATAAGTAGCAATCAATCAATTTTAATTTGGGTGCTTAGGACTTTATTAGAGATCAAGAATCATGGGTGACCAGAGCTATCCTAGATTTTTAGGGATCTGTGCGGCCGTACTGGCAATACACAATTTGGACATGGGTACTTTAAAGATCAAGCACCAAGCATTTCCAACTACGATCAAAAGAATCAGTTTTACATTGTAAAACAACCACCCGTCTAGTTTTATTAAAAATTATTTTGTAATATTATTTTACTTTTAATTCTTAATTTTACTCTTAAACACATTAATTGGCCAGGACCTGCTTTGACAGCGTGAGTGCCTTTTAATAACAAAACAGGCTTTTAAGCACTTTTTTGTCAATAGCTTCTTCTTTTTCTCTTCTTATGCTAAATTGGCAAATTTTCTTTACTTCTATGCTTTGATATGAAATATACGAACATTTTATATTATTCAGACAATGATTATGTCTGGCTGATGAGGCCCAACAAGGCCGAAACAGCTGTCCTGGGCTATCAATTGCGAGTAATATGAATAAGTAGTATATTTCATCAAAATATTCCTGTTTTTTATTATTGCTCTTAACATATATACACATAGTCAGGGAGCAAACTTCTATGAGGCAAAGGTTTGAATGGTCTATCAGTATGTCCCTTTGGTCTAGTGTGCACACATAATATGAGCACTATTAAAAATGATTAGTTGCACAGTTGGCACAAGAAAGCCCTGGGCCACTGAAGTAGTCATATGCACCAAAAAATTGCTTTGATTTACGTCACATTTATACTACAGACTTTTATTGATGTTAAAAGTAACCAAAACTGGCGTGGTCCTACGTTAATGGGAAAGAGATTTTAGTAATGTTATTTTTATTGAAACTATGATCAAATACAATACTGTGTAATATGTGCAATTAAAATACAGAACTTTAATAAAATAACTAAACTATTTATTACGAACAACATATTTCCTGTAGACGTAGTAGCTCACCAATTCTTTAATTACTTGTAACCTCAACAAAGGTCACTATGTACCCATAAATTTGACCAACTATTGTCATATTATTCCTCACAGGATATATTAACCCAAGGGAGCTCCCAGACTAAAATATAGTATCAAAATTAAAAGGATAAAAAATGTCGTCAGTTTTGATTAGCCAAAACTTTATGAAAATTTTACACATCTACATATTATGAAGCAGCTGTTAACATCTTTCAACATAGTAAAAATTGATTTTGACCAGGCCCTTGGAGCATCCACAGAATTTATAAATCATAACTGTGCAATTTAGGACCCATCTTTCTAAGCTTGTATTCACGTATACAATAACACATAGGATAGCTTGTCACAGCTACCTATTTCCAGTATAGAAAGTATGACTGAGATATCGGTAGGACCATAGAGGAAGTAAATACCACAGAGTAGGAATCTATACAGAGTATCGACTCTCGCTGGCTGGAACTCTATCTTTTCAATAGTAAATAAAACTCATCAGAATTTTATAAAAATGTGCTAAATCGAGACAGTACAAAGTAGCATAATTTTTGCACAAATAAAATTGCTAAATTAAGATGTAATTCTGCCAAAAATATTAGTGGAACGTGTTTTTATATCCAATAGACTGTCAGTATAGCAAAATTGTTCAATTTATGAAATGGTATGATGATTATGAACCTTTGATATAGAATTACTTTTTCTATCGAGGACAATTCATAGGACTATAAAACTGTATACACCTCCAGCAAGAGTCGGACCTCTGTATATTTATTTATTACTCTATGTGGTACAGAAGTCCAACTCACCATGATGAAAAATACAGGTCTGACTCTTTATAAATTTGATAGAATTTCGTAAATTTCAAAATCTACGTTTCCATTCTGGAGATGGTAGGGACGATAATTATGACTACCTACCTTTTAACATTGCGGAGATGGTAAGGACGATATCTATGACTACCTCTACCTTTTAACATTGCGGAGATGGTAGGGACGATATCTATGACTACCTACCTTTTAACATTGTGAAGATGGTAGGGACGATATCTCTGACTACCTACCTTTTAAGAGAAAATGAAGTTTTTGGGCATAACTATTTTACACCTTAAAAGTTTTACAAAATATTCCAGATTTATACTACCCACACAATTTCGATACTTTTCTCAAATTCTTCCTTTCAAAAATGGTGAATCGGACCTGTGTATAATTATTACTCTGTGGAGAAAAGCATCAAATTGTGTAAATTAATTGAGGTGATATAAATCTGAAATATGTTGTATCAATTTTAAAATGTAAAAAAGTTTTACCCAAAAAACTGCATTTTCCTATCTCCACAATGTTAAAAGGTGGGTACCCATACATAGATATCGTATACGTGGTGTAACAGACAAATACACCCGTTAAACAAAAATTAAAATAAAGCCTTTTTGTGATCCATAAAATTGTCAACGAAACAGATTTCAGCAAGAGGTAATGAACCAGGCCCTTCTCATGTGGCAGTGTATGGTTACATGAAGTCGATTGATTTAAAGCCTTTTCATGATTAGAAGCGACCTTACAAAACTGAGCAAAATCGGGAAGATCGTTTGCGATTCTGCGACTATCTTCGAAATTGGGGTGAATAGGATTTTACCCATGTGATATGCAGCGATGATTTTTATGTGCGCTTATTCCAAATGCCAAACAGTCAAAATGCTAGAATTTGGTGAAACGACTATTGATGATATTGTGGTAAAAGAAAGACATTGTCCATTGGTATCCCATTCCCAGTGCATTGATATTTTGTTTGTTTTTCTGTGAAGAAAATATGGGTGATAAAGGAAAATGGTGAGTCATGAAGGGGGATTATTCAGATATATAATTCTCACACAGTCAGTTATCCCTTTTATGAAAAATGAAGATAATGTTCTTGATGTTAAGCAAGTGACATTCCAGCACGATAAAGCCCCTTGTTTCAAGTCATTAGCTACACAACAGCTCCTAATAAGACAATGACATCGATTTCTTTGATAATAACCAGTGGCCTGGAAATTCCCCAGACCTTAATCCTTGCAAGCATATTAGTGATATCATTAAAGACAGAGTTGAAACTCAAATGTACAATCAGCGTGGACCAATTCTATCCACTCTCCTTAATGTCCAAAATGTTAAATTTTTAAAATGACACTGACCATTTTAAAGTGTTACTTTATTCCTTTCCTAGTGGCTTGCAGGCAGTTCGTGAAGCTACTTACATATCTACATTTGTTTTTGGATCTAATGTAATGCAAACATAATTATTATGTGGATCACAAAAAGGTCATATTTTAAATTCTGTTTTATGGATATATCTTTCCGTTACATCCTGTAATCTCTTGAATAAGGGAAATATAAATATTGAAATTTTATTAAATTTATCAAGAGTGAAATTTTTGTAATTACTTCCTCTATGATGGGGCACAAGACAAACTTTGCAGCTAGCAAACGCATCAAGTCACTACAACAGAGCGCTAACCTCCTTTATTGATCGAGACTCTAGAAGTGGCCTCCTGAAGATCGGGTAAAGTGTTGGCCGGATGCACAATCACAGTGGCTCCTTCATACCGCAGGTCAACCTCAAACCCGGCCAGAAACTTGGCCTCCTCATCGTTGTTATTCCCAATGAGCGGGACCAACAGGTCCGCCGACAGGCCATCGGTGACCGACCCAGCTTTCAAAATACGTCTCCACTCGTCACTTTCGGGGCGAAATGTGACGCAGACATAGACATCGGGGTGGTACAGAACAGTGAGCCTCTCCGTGACGTCACAGGAGTTGAGAAAACTGGATTTAGAAAGAAGAGAATCGTTGGAACTTGATGCGCCAGTCAACGGCGGCTGTGGTGCGTAAGAACAGTCCGTAATAATCGATAATTTGTGCCGAGATGCTTTGGATTGTGGAACATAGGGCGAGATTGAGAAGCGGGCCAGTGCTTTCTCCCAGCTAGACTGTGATTTCTCGGTAGTGTTGTCATGGCGATATACATTGGTCCAGATCTGTCTGGAGAGCATAAAAAGGTCCTCCAGGCTGATGTTAGCTTGCAGACCGGGAACAATGGCGTCTTTGGAGAGGTAGGCTGGTGTGGTTACATTAGCGTGCTTGATGCCATCTCGGAAGAAGAAGCGATTGTTTGGACAAACGGTGACGTCAGGGAATAAAAATGGCAGGCCACTGTGCAGGTCTATTTCAGCGTTTACCTGCCAAACAAGTACAAGGTAAATATATTTTAGGGATCGCCTAAGGGCGGGTCGTTTCACTAAAAGCTTCTTACAATGCACTTTTAAGATCATCAGAGTACAACCGGAACCATTTGTGTGGAAATTTCAGAAAAATCTAATGAGCTAAAAAGTTTATATGATCACAATTGGGCATGTTAAGAATGACGGTTTTCCAGAAAACACACTCCTTTCTCGAGTTCACACATGCTTTCTACTTACTTTCTAGAAAAAAACAACGATTGAGCTACTGAAGTCCGCAAGCTACAGGCAGACCGACTGCTGGCCCATTTTAAGGGGTCAAAAATCAAATATTTATGGATCTATGATGCTTCGTTCCTAATGGACCCATACAACAATTTGAAGTGAAACAGACGGACAAAGTTTAATTTTTGGAACTGATAACATCATTATTGAATAAACAATTTTTTGGGGATAACTTTTTCTAAGGTACCAAATGCGTTGTTAATACAATCGATTCACGGGAAGTACGATTTCTTAGAAGAAGGGTAATAGGTACTACCCCTCTCTCCGCCTCCGACTACGTATATAAAAAGCGTTCACCCATTAAGGTACATAACACTTACCATAAAAGATATCAAAACAGATTTTGTAAGCATTCAAAATTATTAAATTTGTAGTTGCCTTTATTAATCTAAAATTTAAAATGAAACGGTTCTGCCATTTTTGTCATTTAATTGATTGTCACAGTCAAAACGTTAAGTAAAACTGGCTATAGAATCGATAATAAAGGTTTTTTAAATGTGTGTTGATACTACTATCTATTTCTATGAAAACAGCTACAGAGTAAGATACTATTATCTCTTTCTATGAAAACAATCATAGAACAAGATACTACTATCTCTTTCTATGAAAACAACCATAGAATAAGATACTATTATCTCTTTCTATGAAAACAACCATTGAATAAGATACTATTATCTCTTTCTATGAAAACAACCATTGAATAAGATACTACTATCTCTTTCTATGAAAAAAAAACATTGAATAAGATACTACTATCTCTTTCTATGAAAACAACCATAGAATAAGATACTATTATCTCTTTCTATGAAAAAAAACATTGAATAAGATACTATTCTCGTTCTATGAAAAAAAACATTGAATTAGATACCACTATGAAAACAACTTATCTTGAAATAAGAAATACATAACGATAAAAACAACTTGCCTCAAACTGGAAATAACGATGAACAAGGATGCTCATATGGGCCAGACTGCACACAATACAGATGACGAGCACTCCCGTCCACAATATGCGCACCCACTGACGTTCATCCTGCGACAATCTGAAGAAACCGTGGCCACTTGTAGTGCGACAGAACTTGTTGAATGCCAATTTGGTCCCTGAAACCCGGTTCACATTTTGCGTCACTGTAGATCGGGCCTCTGACACTGGCTTGACTGAAGAACTCATTACTTACCAACAAAAGTACTTTCTGGCTCAAAATAAAGTCTGAAAAAATAGAAAGATCACGAAAATCAAGGTCGAATAGTGACAGCTCATTTATGACATGTTTGATTAACTAAGAGCGCAAACTAAACAATTTGATGCACCAAGAGTATTTAGAATAAATGTATCCTGAAAATGTGTATTACATAGTGAATACTATAAAAAAAGCAATATCAACATAATCCAGCTAAAATAAAATGTCATGCATACGCAGATACCAATGTCCACCAGTTTTTAAAAGACCCCAAAAGAGTAACTCTTTATCAATATGTGGACGTGTTTAAGGGCGGATCTCGGATTTTTGACGGGAGAGGAGATAGGAATGTACCCCAACATGCTTGGCCATCAAAAATCTCCTCGTTTTTGCCAATATATTTCAAACAAATAAAATCCGCATTTGTATCAGAAAATTGGATAGAAATAATGACATCTATATACAAAAATTAAACTTTGGTAAACACAACTACTTACCTACAAACTTTAAACTTTGAACTGTAGGGCTAGGCTAAACAGTATTCTAACAAATTTGACAGCAAAAAATCAATATTCTACACAGCGTGACTCCCAAAAAGGGGTACTATTTTTTTAAATCTAGAGTGACATTAATATATAGAAACAAAAATTCTTGGATATACCAAAAATAATCTCACTTGTGTGGCTTTCGTACACCACCCTGGACCGTATGCTCCAATGCAAATAATAATTATTATGGCTAATTTTGCTGTTGATTTTTATATCGATGATTTTTTGTATTTTAAATTTCTGTTTCAAATAATATTCGCTTGAGGAGCGAACATCGTACCGAAATATTTCAAAATTAACTTTTTTTATTTATTTTGGTCAATATAACGTGGTTTATAATTTTTCCTCCACCCCCCCCACACCCATAATGTCACTGCAGTAAACTAATATCAAATTTTTCTATGGATTTCCATTACGTTATACCTATATCATAATTCGTAATTTTTATTTACGAAAAAGCAGCTAAGCTACCTGTAGTGGCAGTCGTTA
>JAUYWI010004342.1:0-19496 GCA_034780595.1 Parotoplana pacifica
CGCTATGTATTTTCTTTTTATTGCCTGTGACCTCTCGTATCTTTTGGTGCATAGGTCGCCATTGCTTTGCATCTTCTAGGCCTTCAATTTCTTTACACTGTGTATTTAGCCATTTTTCTTTTGCTTCAGAGCAAGCTTTCTTAATTTCTTTATTTTTCACTTTGTACTGTTCCCTTAGTCCTTTCAGCTTCCGTCTTTCTGTCATCATTTTGAGAATATTTTCGGTCATCCATGGTTGCTTATAGATGTTTTCCTTTTTGGGTAGGACTTCCTTAACTGTGTCTTGAATATTCCTCACTAAAGTTTCATACCTCTGATCAATAATTGTATCTATATTTTCATTCTGCGGCCTTTGTTCCTCATCGATTTCTAAAGTGCTGTATTTATTCTGGAGATGTATCTGAAATTCGTGTTTGGTATTGCTCATATTCAAGCTACTAAGTTCATAAATCTCCTTCTTATTCGTCCTTTTAGTCATGATATTCTTGAGTTTCACTTTCATGCTTGCTATTACTGGGTTGTGATCTGAATCACAATCTGCTCCCGGACTGGTTTTGACCTTATGTATGCATGTTTTGAATCTGTTTCTAATCATGATGTAATCAATCTGGTTTCTAACTACGTCCCCCGGACTTATCCATGTGTAAAGCTTTCTTGCTGGTTGACTGAACCAAGTATTCGTAATGCACATGTTATATTTTTCTGCAAACTCAAATAGCCGTTCTCCTCGATCATTTCTTGTTCCAAGACCCCATTTTCCCACGACGTGATTCTGCCTACCTTTTCCGATCTTTGCATTAAAATCTCCCATGATAATCATGACTTGTTTCATGGTTGTTTCTACTTCCTCATAAACTTCTTCTATTGCTTCATCCTCACAATCCCTTGTTGGTGCGTAAACTTGTATAAATGTATGTTCCAAATTCCATTTATATCGGTTAAAGTAGCTGTGCTGAGAAAAGTAAGAAGTTTCATTTAACAAAAATGGCTAACTTTAGGCATTCATAATTCAAAAACCACTGCATCGATTTCTATGAAATTTGCTAACTTTCTTAACATAGCAAGGCTCAATCCACTGACTGATTTTCATTATTATAGGGTTTAATTTTCAGAAGACTAGCTAGCTTATGAGTAACACAAATAGTAACTAGATAAAAGATAAAACTAAAAAACACAAATATTCCTACTTTATTGGAATCCACGAATGTGTTTAACAATGTTGTACCAAGAGAATTATTTTTAAAAATTTCGCTCAATAGATTAGATACACGAGTGGCGTTGACTACAAATGTGGAAAGTTCGAAGGTTCTGCCTTGTATTGCTCGATCCATGTAGGATTTGGCGTAGCGTAAAAGTAAACTATTCAAAGCTAGGCTGCTGTTTTGAAATTCATAATACGTTTGCAAGTCACTGGGCGAATAGTATAGACTAAGAGTGTAGTCTATCATTTGATAATACACCAAACTGCTTTCAATGCTGTTTTGTTGAATCATTAAAGAACGATTAAGGAATTCATCTAAAAGCTTATTCAGCGGTACATTTGGTAACCGTAAGGTAGCATTATTACTGGAGAGAATTGTCATTAACAGTGTGATCATCTGAGTCATTTCCTTTTGCACAGAGTCACCACTTAAATTTGTGTTCCATTGTTGGGTTATCAATGACTCTAGTCCAACACTACGAGCCAAGTCTAGCGCCGTTCTTGTGTCCCATGTAATGGAACAAAGTAGATTTTGAAAATTGGTCAAGTTTGTGGCGGAGGAAAGATTGAAATATTGTCCAAGTTCCACACTTCCATTACATACTTTTGTCCTGAACACAATAGGATCTGTTAATGCCTGAAACCAAACAAAAGGTGTTTAATAGCCAAAAAAATAAACTGAACAAAACTACAGATCTCAATTCTATATTCAATTAGCATGACAGAATAATTAATGACTTACCTTGATCAGAAAAATGGGATTTGAAATAGTTGTTTGGAGAATAGCACTAATGTCAGAAATGTGCATGGTGCCCAGACTATAAAGTTTGTTCAGTGTTTCTGAGTTATTAAGCAGACTACCCAGGGTGACGTTGGGTGTCCGAAACTGGCCAAGAGCAGGATTCAAAGCTTTAAAGTAAGAGTAGAGAAGAGTAAGAATGGGATTTTTCATTTCAGATTGTGCCACGCTGCTGATGAAATCTTTGCTGATTTGTTCAATCCTAAACAGACAGAAATTGCATATATTAGTTAATAATACAAATGATTAAGAACCTAACGGACGACTGAATACCCAGTCAGTTAACTTACAGAGCAGATATGTTGTTCTGTTGCATTTGGGTATATGAAGACAAAGCCTTAATCCATGCTTCGCCATCCATAACGGCCGCTGGTAATATTGAAAAGTTACGGCCATATGAACCTGAAAGTAACTCACTAGTAAGATTTGAGAGCAACATAGCATTATCTACCAATTGCGTAACATTCACGATCACTGAGGCAGTCTGATTTGAAAATACCTACAAACCAAATGAGACAATTGAAAATTGTAACATCAAGGACATATCAGGTAGGTATAGATATAAAATAAAACAATGACCTCGTAGATTTCTTTATACTCCAAAGATAGTTCATTTAATAAAGCTTCAAAATTTATGGCACAAATTTGAGATTTAATACAAGCGCCACAGATAGTCGAATTGGCAGGAACTTGTAGCACAAAGTTGTTTGAACAAAACATTGCCTGAACTTGTGTTGCGTTCATTGAGTAAAATGGTGTCAGCTAAAAAGAATCAGAGAAGCAATATAACATTAATTAGATGTCAAAATATTGACAACACTTCTAAAATAAATAAGAGAGAAATATGTAACTACCTAATTTTACAATTACTTTAAAGTATTGTTACGTAACTTGGTGGTCCACACATAGGTAGTTAAGTAGCAATAGGAATAATTCGTTGACATTAAACAATAAAATAAATCAACATCAACAAGAATAAAATAGTAAAGGTTTTACCAAAAGATTCGGTAACTTAAACAATTGCAAAGTGCAAGAAAAATGTAAAATAGTGCGCACGTCTCATTTGTGTACAACCAAAGTGACACAATCAAAAACAGAATTCCTCAATCAGTTTTTTAAAGAGAATATATAAATTATATGTGCAAACGTAAAATAATTTTACCTACCTTTTGTTGATTGATCTGATATAATGTGGGCAAAGATTGCATGTTGTCAGACACCAAGGAAATGAACTTCACTGTATTCTCAGAGGAACTAAAAAGTTGTGCCAAGTTTGTAGCTCTACCCGCTAAAAATTAAAAGAAAAATTACGACTACTCACTAGTAATAAAACATATTTTAAATGATGTGATGGTTAACAAAATGTTGGTTATTCAGTAGGTAAGCAGTTTTATCAAAAGAATGTTTGTATAGCCAAAGTGAAATTCTCTTTTATTTGATTAATTTTCCTTAGGGACAGTAAAATAAATATCAGAGCAGTTCTATGACATATTTCTGACTGAACTGTTTTGTGGTTTTTGCTTTAATTTTCGGTTTTCGGATATACTAGATACATAGTACTTTCAATCGCCAAGCTTGACTGACCATCATATCATGCTTCAGTTTGGGTGTAGAACAAGATACACATGATTACATAGTTTTGATTTGATCTGGAAAAGTTGTTGTTTTATGTTGAAGCCATAATTTTACACATCTTTGGGTTAGAGTATATTCATTTCTATGGTGTTAGTACTTACAAGATTTTAATTTATTATTTTTTAATTTTGTATGTTTGCTGCAGTAAAGATTCCATTCTAGATATTGTACAATAATAATAAAATATTTATTTAGCGCCCCTAGTGTATTTGAAAGTTAATCGTGTTACTACGTATTTATTGTTGAATGCAAATAAATTTTCGACATATTCGTGCCTCCAAACGTTCAATTTATTCTTCACTTTAGCTAAGCCGGAAACCGTCAATAATTTCATCAGTATAGGTTTAACTTCTGCTTCTGACTAAACAGACGGTTTTCTTATTCTTATGGAGAGCTGGGCAGTAAAGGATGTCCATGATACAAAAATCCCACTAAGGAGCCCGACTGTTGATATTGGCTCTACAGCATGCAACAAGTGTCGTCAACAAGACGGATTTGGTGGTGGGTGATTTTCTTTTCTTTTCTTAAGATCATTTTGGTTTTGGTTGTGGAAAAGATATGGCAGCTTTGATAGGCATGAGGATTACAATTTCATTTCTGGTTCGTCCCTCCTTCACTAAGCCCCTTTGTCCAGATATGGATATCAATCTTCAGTTGTTTTTTCCTCTTTCTAATCCATCTGTTTTCTTGTGTTTGGTGCTGTTATGATTAAGAAAGGCTCTTTTGGGTTAATGATAATTAGTGGCTCTTTTAATTTTGGTTGCGCAGTTTCTTGGTTCAATTTTCTATGTTCATCATGCGAGCTTATAATGTATGTACAATTTAGTTTTCATGCACTAAAATTAAAAATGACTAAAAGAGTACTTCAATATATAAGTTTAAAATTCGACACAATGAATCAGCTACATATAGATATATTTTTATTTATGACTAGTATCTAACTAGTATTTTAACAATAAATGATCGTATTTATAAATAAAATTAAATCTTTATTAGCTGGTTCATAATGTAGATTTTTTTTCAATATATTTTATAACCAAAAAATCAAAGCGATGTTATTTATAATTAATAACAATTAGAACAGCTAGGTACATTAATTCAGTAGCTCCTTCAGTTCATAATTTTATTAAAAATGTGCGGTGTTTTCAAATAGAAATAGTATAGATGGCAGTTGGTGTGCATAAAAATGTAATGATTGACAATACAAAATCTCTATGACTAAATTATGTAAGCTATGAGTAATGGTTTAGTAGGTGTGCCATTGTTATATTATAATATTTAAATAAGATACAACAGTTTAAAAACTATTATAATTTCCATCCTGGCTGTTAGAAGAATGAACTGGGGGAGGGGTCCCTGTGATGGAGTGGTGCCAGTTAAGCATAGTCTGCGTTGTTGTTAGCCTTGCGGTAGATATTGCTTCTTCAACTGTAGAGAAGCTGTAGAGGTTGCTGCTTGGAGGATACGGGTGAGTTGCAGACCATTCAAGACAATATTTTTTCTATTACGTTTCAAGCACAGAGTACTTAGATTAGCCAACAAATTTGTGAAACGTACCTCGAATGCTTTGTAAATGCTTAATCAGAACGTTCTGAATGGCACCAGTCATAATCCAATAACTTCTAAAAAAAGCATCTCCAGTGTCCAACTGGCTTTGAATTGAGCTTTGGACCGATGAAATATAGTATAAGGCCGTAGAGCTAAAACAGAGTTTAAACAAAATTACTTTTCTTTCTTCTAGAAAATTTAAATTCAATAACAATGACATTTGTTGTTGAGATTTTAAATAGAGTTTTCTTTTTAAATTACAGAATAACCAGTAAGTAATTCATACAAACAATCATATTATATTATGTACAAGTATATGCTCAATTTCGTATTTTTTCAACAATACTCATTATCATATTCAACTCTCGCTTCATTGAGAGCCAAGACCTCCATCAAGATCCAGTAGTGGATCTGAATGCATAGTGATAGTCCCAAAAACCTGAATCAACCTGTCTACAGGTACATAATTTAAAAAAAGTTCGCTCTATATGATATTATCACTCTGAAACAGTCGAAATTAAAATACAAATCTAAAAATTAAATTCTGAAACTTGCTTTTAATGACCGCTAACAGTTGATCGACAAAATGTAAGTACTGTTAATTTTAAGCAATACACTTAACAAATATATGATATTGAGCAGACATTTGTTGTATCATCTGCAGTCAGATTTATCATTTTCCTCTTTTAGTTTCCAATTTTCAGAGATATTATTTTACATTTTATCTCAAATAAAATTTTCAGCGATGCATGCCTAGGTCACTTATGGTCATAACTTGCATGGCAAGAGACTTTAGAACCATAGATAAATAATTTGCATCCCAGAGTCACTTAGGCACCATAGAGAACTTGCATCCCAGAGTCATTAAGACCATAGATAAATAATTTGCATCCCAGAGTCACTTTAGAACCGGAAGCATATAGTATGTACAAACACAAAGAATTTATGCATGACCTAAAATTGTAATGGCAAAATCTATAATAGAAATGGTAGGACTATATTTGAATTGTGTTTTTCAACTATTTTAAAACAAAACATTTATTTGTTTAATAAATAGTGTTGTACATAAACCAGCTATAACCAAATCAATATGTTAATATCTTAAATCGGCAGAAGATATGAAACCAGAACTATGTAATATAGAAAATGACGTTTCTTAGACATTGTTGGTGATTTATATAATACAATCTACGAACTGGACGCTTAATGAAAAGGTAGAAAGCAGAAACAAAAACCAATAAATTGCACCTGACGCCATAATCGACGTTTATTCATTGCATGAATGATCACTAGATTCCTTAACAACAAAACTTTAAGAGCAGTGCGAACAATAAATCCCAACTTACTGATAAATCACCTAAGACACCATAAACCTTAACATACTGATACTTTTAACATACCTACTGATAAATACACCAATAAATCTCAACAATAAACCACTCAACACACTTATAAACATTAACAAACTGATAAATCTCTCAGCATGCTGATAAACCTCAACACACTGATAAATATTAAGACACTGATAACTTCAACACACTGATAAACTTCGACATACTGACGAACCTCAATACACTGAAATACCTCAACATACTGATAAACCTCACTACAGTAATAAACTTTAACACCTTAGCACACTGATAATCTTTAGCAAACCAATAAACCGCAATAATCCAATGAACATCAGTTCATTGATTAAGCTTAGCAGATTGATAAAACATTAGCATATTAATATGCCTAAGCACAAAATATTGGTTTCCAAATTCACATCAATGTTAACTACTTATATACATCACGATGTTTCATTAATTACAAGTATTAACGTACTTAGATATTAAAATGACAATCATGCGTATGATACGAAATAATTACAATTGAGAATAAAATTGTAACACTGACATAACTAACCACAAAACATAACCAAATATATAAGCAAAATAGGTGTGTTTGTACTGTCATTGGGTTTTGCAGACTAATTATAAATATTGTCACTGCATAATGTACAAAGATTCTATGCAAATTCTAATTGACCTAAATAAACACCTGATTATGTCTATTGTTAATCGTAAAAATCTAAACCACAAAATGTATTCACACAATTCTTACTACAAGGTAAACTAAAAGAAATCATAAATAATTTTTGAATTCCGATGTTACCACATTCAACAACTGGCATTCACTGAACCCGATATAGCACTGACAATTAATTACTTCTCTAAATAATACTAAAGATTAAAAATAGAATTATAAACTTTGAATACAAAGCCGGTAGCAGGGTGGTTAGCGCGCTGGACTATGGAACGAGAGATACCCAGTTCGACTACCAGTTTGTGGCACACTTTGATTACTTGGTGGGCAGAGTTCCGAAACTACTAAAGGACTAGACAACACACCGACCTGGACAGTGGACAGGTTGTCAAATTTGGTCAACGAGTGCCCTCCCCATGAGGTGTCCGTGTGTATTGCCGTACCATGCGCAGTTTGCGAAGAGCACACAGAACTCGAAATCGAAAGCGTATCACAGTAATACTGGCCTACTATAACCCAAATATAATTCAAATTTCCGGATACTAGTGATGGGAAGATAAAGAAAGAAAGGTTAAAATTGGTTTGAAAGATATGTTATGTGAGAGAACTCTTTCTATATGTTATGTGAGAGAACTCTTACTATATGTTATGTGAGAGAACTCTTTCTATATGTTATGTGAGAGAACTCTTTCTATATGTTATGTGGGAGAACTCTTTCTATATGTTATGTGGGAGAACTCTTTCTATATGTTATGTGAGAGAACTCTTTCTATATGTGAGAGAAAGATGAAGGTGGGGAAGAGGAGGGGTTGGAAGACCCAAAAAGAAATGGGAAGACAGTATCCGTGAAGATATGGAGGTGGGAGTCCGAGACGAGGAAGAAACTGATCCGCACCGGCGACCCCACCTAAAGGTGGGAGGAAGAAATGAGGTACATATGGCGATGCTGTTGGTACATCCGTTTAGATAAACACTAAATTTGACTGTCAAATTATACCTACCACCCACCCACTGATCAGTTTCGTTAACTAGGTGGAAAAGAATGAGGATATCAACTTAGTTTTAGTGCACAAATCACTGCAGGTACTACGTGAGCTATTGTACGTGTCATACCTAATAATTCTAGACCGTAACTTATGGCGTATAAAATTTCGGTATAATAAACTTGAATGATTTCATCAACTATTGTGTTTTGTTCATGCGAAATTCCGCTAAACTAAAATTTCGCTTGTTATATAATATCAGCAAAATTAAGAACTTACAGATAAAAACATTTACTTTAAAAGGAAATGCTTGATATTAAACTTACAACTGCAAAGTTGTGTTGTATATTTGGCTGAATCGAGAGTAGAAACCATTTGGACCAGAACCAAATCCAAGTTCATCCAATCCTTTGGACCAACCAGGAATGGAAAGTTGCGTTAAAGAATCAAATTTATCTGTGTTGTTCAAAAGATGAACCATAAGATCACCAAGTCTAATAGATGTCGTATTGGTAGAGCCTAAAAGTTGATTTATCTGTAAAACAAAGAACATTATTGGAGTCTGTACATACACACTGAAATTCTTAAATGATGTCTATTAAAACTAATTTAAATAATAAATAAACATAGAAATCATTAACATAAAAAAATATATCTACCAACTTAGTAGCATGTAATTAGACTGGAGATAATCATCTAACGGGTGTTTTTGACCAATATTTATTAAATGGTCTTAATACTACTAAAAATTTCATTGTTTTTTTAAAAATAAATATAGGCACAGTAATTCGTTAAGTACAAAAAATGATGACTGAAGAAAAGGGCTACAGATCAATAAAGTAGTGTAATTTATTACAAGGTCAAAGAATATGCACACACAAAAATTAGACAAATTGTTATAGGTATTCTTTCACTATTTATCTAAGAGTACCTACTAATTTTTAAAGTTTTTTCAACGTTTATCCAAATAAAAATTATGAAAAGAAACTATTGAGAATTGTGTTGCTGGGTGAAGATTTGGATTTACATCTTATCCTCATTCAGCAAAACATTCTTTTCGACTCTCTATTATACAAATAGTACATAATTAATTTAAGTTTCAACTGAAAATCAGTTTACCATTTGAAAAAGTGAGGCCAATTTAGGAGGAAGATCCCCAGGAAGGTTCGTTTTGCAGAAATCTCTTTGAAATTTGTACGGATCAAATATGACACTATCAGGAACTTTAACATAAGAAGCCGAGATATTGCTACAGAAGATTTGTAAAGGAGTGGTATTGTTTACAGTTGCCATTTGAAAAAGATGCTGTAACTGAAAACAAAAAATAAAAGTACATAAGTGCATGCAAGTTCTATAGATATACTTAAAGACAGATCTCTATGCATCAGACACCGGCAGTTAGATTACATTTATTTATATTTATAGTGTCCCATACTCATGTCTCATACCCATACTGTCCCATAATCATAATATCCCATACTCATGTCCCATACTCATAATATCCCATACTCATTTTGTCCATACCCATACTGTCCCATACTCATAATATCCCATACTCATGTCCCATACTCATAATATCCCATACTCATTTTGTCCATACTCATATTATCCCATACTCATAATGTCCCATACTCATAATGTCCCATACACACAATGTCCCATACTCATAGGCCCAATTTCATAAAGAAGTTCTAACGCTAGCACCGTGTTAAATCGGTTTTTGGCACGGTGCTAACAATTTTGAGGATTTCATAAAGCGGTTCAACCATGCCAAAGATAGCACTATGATTTTAGCACTGGAAGATAACATTTAATTAACTATGTATACAGAATTAGTAGAATGCTTGGAACCGTCTGTGAACAGAACTAAAATTATTTCTGGTACATATTTATTTACAAAATGGCAAATTTACTTCTATTGCTAAATAACAATGCACTTCAACGTGAACGTGTTTTTAGAGATACATGATACCTATTCGGATGAAGCTTTTCGAATACGCTACCGTTTTTCTAACTATTCAACAATAATAGAAATTGGAAATCAATTCGATTGCTTTTGTTTTAAAAAAAGAACTAACTATAAAATTCTTTTAATCAGAAATAAGACAGGGAAATTATAGGAATTTTAAATGAAAACATTGATTATTTCATATTTCTCGCATTTGGCTCACAAGCTTACTGTGGAGATTTAGGTACACATAAACTTATGTATTTTCTTTTTTTAAAGTTAATGCCCAAATAAAAAGTAAATAGTGCATCGGCAGTTACTTCCATATAGAGTCAAACACACTAAATCATCAGGGAACAGTTCATGCTTACTGATTGTGAATGATAGGTATTTGTATAAAGGTAAGACAATGTCGCAT
Organism: Parotoplana pacifica; assembly: GCA_034780595.1. Taxonomy (NCBI): domain Eukaryota; kingdom Metazoa; phylum Platyhelminthes; order Proseriata; family Otoplanidae; genus Parotoplana; species Parotoplana pacifica. The sequence goes on from JAUYWI010004342.1 coordinate 10,561, forward strand.
TCGACAACTGTTCCACGACACTCCACAGTCGTTGGCTGCCAGATTTAACCTGAAACATTGCTTTGAATGGCTCATAACCGCCTAAAAATTAAGATATATAATATCTTGCAAGCATATTTTATAGAGAAGCATGATAAAATTTTCTACAAGGTGGTTCTGTAGATTCTTATAGAAAAATTTAACGTGACGAGAAAATTATGTGACCAATAATTCAAAACGTTTTACACAACTTTAATATAGACCACAAGATAATTGTAGAAAAATCTCAACGTCAATTATCACATACTTTTCTTTTGATATATTGAAAAAAATCGCATTTCTTTCTCAGTCAACCTACATAATTAATTAACTCTGCTTATAAATGGATTATCTTTTCATGACGTCAATTTGGTATAGTTTGAAATTAAGTAAGTATATACAAATAATTAAAATGTCTAATTAAACGTTTAATTAATTAGTAACCGCAACCACAAACACTTAAATGTCACCTATGTACTTTACTAACAAACCAAGACAAATAAATGTGTAAAACTAACCCTAGAAAGTCGTATTTTTAATTGTAAAATAAACAATCGCCTTTTTGTATTGTGCATAACAATTTAATTTGAATCATCAAACTTATAACTATTTAACTTTGGAAAAGAATATTGGAGACTTCCATGGAGTGAAAACAAAAATTAAAAAATATTCATTATTAACAACAACATTGAGATTATTTATTTTTGATGTATAAATAATAAAATTTATCAATGTTCAAAGTCGACTTATCTTGCTAATATTTATTAATGAAAATGAAGAATAGTTTTGCATATAAAACAATACAAAAATTAAACAAATCTATTCAACAGTTTAGTGTATGTATGTATATTTAAAAATATTAATCGCATAAGTTTAAAATAATGTCTATGTTAAGTGGTTTTAAACCGATTATCACAATAATAAATCGTTTCTTTTTCTTACCCATCATTAACTGAATCGTTGTATCTAAAATAGTTGACATATTATTGACAAGGTTTGCTGCGGGTAAAAAGTCGCCAGTACCTACTGAATTTAACAAGTTCGTTAAGGTAGCAAAATACCTCGTTCTGTAAATTTTAAGCGCCCTTAAAATAAAATAACAAAGCAAATAATATGGATAACATTAAAAAATATCACCTATTATTTAGATAAAATGATCTCAAATGCTGTAAAATGTTAACAATAAGAATAGAAATTCAAAAATTAAAAACTTTAAATGTTACTTCTTAATTTCAAAGAGATATAGAATAACATGCAGATAAAATGGAACGTATGACAAAAACAGAGACCAACCACTTAAAGCTTTGTTCAACAATTAAAATTAATAAATTCAAAGCTTTGTAAAAGTATGTTATGCTCCTGACAGAAGTAAATCCACTTAATCACAGAATAAAGATACACAAAGGTCCCACTCTTCGGTACCTCGTGTCTATATTGTTCAACTGAAGAGTTATGGCTGAAAAGAACATTTTCCCCAATCTCCGTATTGTTATTTAGGAAACTAGAATAAACATCAATTTGTCTATCCATATGCGGTTTTTAAGGTTAAAATAGGCGAAGTGAAAGCTCTGTATGTGCACTTAATGGAATTTAATGATTACATCTTAGAGGACACAATAGGTCAACACACTATATGATGCCGATTATTAGAGTGAGACGTCAAAAGGCAAAATCAAACTCTTGTGAAACTCCTGATGGCCTTCGACATTTTCTATGTCTAAGGTGTCAGCTTCCACATCGTGTGATGGGCACACGTCAGAAATCCGCTCATGCAAGAAAGTACGGATGCCATCGCCACCTGGTCCAAGAACTGAAAAATGAAACTCGCTCCCGACAAATGTGGTACCCTGTTACTTACTCAATTGAGCAAAGAAGCATCTAAACAAATCACCATAAACATCAGTGGGCAATGAGTCAACAACATCGACAAGGACACCTTCCTTGGTGTTACCCTGCTGGACTGGCTCCTTCAGTTTGGTCACATCTCATGTCCAAAATTTCTAGAAGACTCCAACAACTCTTGCAAACCTTTCCTGAAGAGCCAACTACTCTAAAACTTTACGTAGTGTCTGCACCACGTACATCCCGTCCTGTTTAGAATATGCAGCTGGAGCTTGGATGCCCCAAATGGCGCCTACTCACCTTCTCAATATCGAGAAGATCCACGTTAAAGCTGCCAGGACTATTATCGGATGTCCTAACAAGACCAATACTAACGATCTCCTTCGCGAAGCCCATCTCGAACCCATTCTGAACAGGGCTAAAATCACAGCTATTGCCATTTACCAAAGAGCCACCAGGCGGGAAAACAACTATCCCTTTCACAATTTGCCAAGAAGTGAGTAAAGTATAGGCTCAAATCCTCAAGGAACACCTGGCGCGACCTTGGTCAATCCTTCAAACAGACGCATAACCTAACTGGGAAACTATTGACAACGCTTATTTGATGCCAACCAATCAAGAAACCAGACCTCACCGAAAGAGGGTTGCGTTGGATAATCTCAACACGCTTCCCCACGCTGATATGATGGGTCGGTTAGCGACAGTATTGACGGTGGAGACTGGTTGTTTATTGAAAATAGACTTTCTGTCCAAGGTGGTGCCCCAGCGGGAAGTATAGCACTAGCTTCAGGGCCGAGTTGACTGCCACCACGATCCTCATCCCGATTCTTACGAATAGCAAGTCTTCCATTCAAGCTCTTGTAAGTGACCCCAATGTCTCCCACAACCCTACAACCAACAAAATCTGGAAATACATTCAACGTCTGCAAAAGACAACAGTTCACTTTCAATGGATCTCTGTCCATTATGGCATTCGTATAGGCACCCCTCTAGGCCTGAACGTCAGCACAAATGTGGCAAAGCGCAGTATTAGGGAGAGCTGGATTAGAGAGACTACCTACAGGTCGCGGAGTTTGTGTCCCGACAATCGCCCTCTCCAAGAAGATATCACCGACTACCTTAATCATCAGCAAATTGTGACCCTACATCAAGCCGGAGTCGGTCAACCACCCAATTCTAATGATTTTCTCCACTCCATTGGTCAATTCGACTCTCAAAATGCAATCGCTGGCACCATCAAACAGAAGACATTAATCCATCATCTTCCACTGCACAGCTTACGACCAAATTCGTCTCAAGATCCTGGCAATCCACCTTAAAATGACGTCATCCAAGCAAAACCCGATAGCATAGTAGAGTTCCTAACCCGAACTCTATCAGTGAATTTCAACAAGGTCTGCTCATCAGAGACAATTCTGCTTTGGTACTTCCAATCCATTAGAATAATATTTTTTCATAAAGTAGATGTTCACATTAAATCATTATTGATAACCAATAGGTACTAGAAAATTAATAATTATTGTTTCGCAATGATACGGTAAGCCTACAATTTAACACTAACATTAACTAACGTCAACAAAATAGTGGCATCAACCTCTTCTTTAAATTTATAAATTTTCTGGCGCCTTTTTTCCATAATTGGACCAAAAGCAGCATGTATAAATTGCTCACAAATGTCGTTGTGAAATCAATTTATGGAAACCCATCAAATATCTCTCGCCGTTGGACTTCTTTTTATGGGGCACCTTAAATCACGGTCTATGTCAATCGGCCAAACTTTGCAACAATTCCAAGTCAATATAGCATCAGAAATTCCAGAAATGCTCCAAAATGTGCAAAGAGCAAGCATTACTCATGTCAGAAATGTTTAGATGTTGAAAGTCGCCAATTTGAACATTTGTTGTAAAGTATATATTCATTTAGACAATTATTTTATAGTAACATATTTATTCTATAGTACTTTTAAATTTCTAAAATTTCCTATGGTGCGTGACTTATGGGACACCCTGTACACTAACTAATTTTATTCTAATATGGTCTTTGAGTATTTATTAAAATTGTTTAGGTAAAATTCTAAAATGCTATTTACTCAGTTAAAGTTTGGTTGATTTTCACAGTCTTAGCCACTTGAAGCAACGACGGCATTAAGATTTCATTTAATCGTGATTGGTTCATTAATAAAGAAGTCTCGAATCCTGTTTTAAATTGTATGTTATTTGAAAATTCTTTGACAACTGAAATAGCATCTTGGTACATAGTAGGAAAATCTAGTTTATCTGAGCCACCATTTCCCTCCTTTATCTGTTAAAAAAAATAGAAAACAATTATGTGCATGGTATCGTATAAAGTAGGCATTTATAAATCTACGGTCGATAAAAGTGACAATGTTGCATTTATTATTTAAAAGATTACCCTATTTTGAACACAAATTTTGGATTAAATGTATCTGGTTGACTAATTGCATGGATTAAAAGTATCCGACAATATGTAGAGATCTGCTTGTGATGACAGGTACTTGAATTGTTACACAAATAAGAGTGGCTCCTATATTCACACAGAAATTTACTCGTACTTGCAATTATACCTTTAAAACATTTAGGGGACCACCTGGTGACTGCATTGCATTATGTATTTTGCAAGAAGACGTTTAATTACACATTTATAGAACTGTTTCATTATACACAGTCGACATTTCAGTAGGAATATTAACATATAATTACCCATTTAAGCAGAGTTGGTGAATTTAGAGCATTTAGAATTTGAGATAAAAAACCATTTGATGTTAATTGACTTATTTCAGTAAGGTTGCACATTAATTGATTGAATGTTTCTCTTGTAAACTTTGATCCAGATGGAATCTTAAACAGCTGATTTAGAGTAGTTGGTCCCGAACAAAAAGATTCATTGTTTTTTATTATCGACATCTAAAATTAGACAGAGTAGGTAATTAATTAAGTAGCAAAATATGATACATTCCAAACTCAGTGCACCTTAGGCCAGTTTCTGTTTTAGTAAAATGTATCTAAAACAAACATTTGTATGGTTTGATTTATCGGTGTCTTCCCGTTTCGCCTTATCCTTTATTATTTTACTCTTTTCCGCCTTAAAAATTATTCCCGTTTTGCCTTCAAATAAAAATCTGAGTGAAACAATTATTAAATATAAACGTTATTATGGCCGAGAAGGTGACGGTTGTGTAAAACTGTCTAATAATAAAAAGGAATTTGTTTCTCAAGATGAGTTAATTTCATCATCATACATAATTTAAAAGACAAAACTCAACTCGCTTCCTTAACAAAGTGTTTCTTTTATTTCTGCCAAGGCACAAGTGCTCAACCGGTCCAGTATCTTACAAAAACCAAGTTACTACTCAAGATGGGTTAATTTAATTGTTCATTTAATGTTCATTTAGAAATCTAATATAATGTTTACTGACAAAAGATGTTCTCTATATAACAAGCTAATTTTATATGTTCTTCCCCATTTGTGTAGTTTTCATGTCTTTTCAAGTTAAAGGAAACAGTTTGCTTTCATTATTTTAATTATAGCAAAATACATTTCCAAAAGCTACATAATATGCAACTAAAATGATAAAATTGTAGACATTAAGTTCTTAAAATAGGAAATATCTTCATGCATCTATCTAATAAATTGTTATCTACGCCCAAATATTTCCTAACGGGAAAAAATGGATCTAAAAAATAATACTTAATTTTAATTGATTTCTATTAACCCTTTGTTTACTGGGGGGTGGGGGGTCCATTGGACCCCAAGCAGTAAACGGAGGGTGGTGAAAAGCCCAGTAATGAAGGGTTAAACAACCCATGTAATGTCTGATAACATTTCAAAATAAAAATTAATTTAAAACCAGAAAACTAACTGTTGGATTCTTAATATAATAATGAAATACAAATTGTCTCGTCATCCATGGCTACTTGTATAGTACAATAGTATTTCATGATAGAATCAAGTTACCATTAATGTGGGGTTTCTGTTAACCACGTCAACACTTTCAAAAAGAATTTTTAATAATTCTGGATACTGAATCATTGTATTATAGATTTTATTGAATGTTGTAGAGTTCAGTAGATGATTTAAAGAATAGCCATCGCTAGCTGAAAAAAAATTAATATTATGTGTGAATAAGAGACGGATATTTTTTGTTTAGTAGTTAATACTCAAAGGCATTAAATTACGTATTTACTACCCTAAAAAGTACATATAAATCAATCTACTTTTGATAGAAAAATAATAGAGAGTAAGGATTAACGATACTATGAAATAAACATTCAGCTAAACATTTTATGTCAAATGTATGAATGACGTTTGATTTCAATGGCATAAACCCGTGAAATCCACAATAATATTTATTGGTATCTTTTGAGTTCTCCATAAATAGTTTTCTTCTATTGTATTTAGTTAGACCAATTAAATATATCAATGATTCACTTTACTAGTGATATATCTTTTTTTAAATATTAAGTATCACAATTCACATAACAATTTATTTCAACATTGAGTGATAATAATTAATTTTTTTTACTATTTTTGAATAAGTAAGATGAGTTCGTTGCCATGGCTATCTATAGTTGATTCATAAATAATTATCGGTTTTTCAATTTAATAAATTTATTTGTTCCCGTAATTTTAGAGCAGAGAGTACATTCTTTTTAAAAACAATGTTTGATTCTAAGTATTTTTACTGATTTACTTTTCAAAGACGCTACAATTTCTTTCGTTGCTTGTTGTACCGAATTTATGTAGGTCATTGCCTTGGTAACTTGGTCTTGTTGCACCGAGATGGACATCACATTGACAAGAAGGGAGATTGTTGAGTTCAATACACCAGTCAAACTGAATAGAAGAAAATATAAAAAACAAATCGCTTTCAAACTTCTAATCTTGATCTAAACTTCTACTTTGAATAAATAATTTCCATAGCATATTTTATAGTTTATGTATCATAATTGTATATCGCTGCAATTTAACCAAAATTGTATTATTTTCTAAAATTTAACCAAAGTACATTTTTGTTCATTGTGTGTAAGTTAGCTTTCAATACTAAAAAAATATTGACCTTAATTGGTTTATGATATATGTACTTAGCTATTACAAACTTTGTTGGGTTATCTATTGGTGTGTATATCAAAAGTGCCAATTGTTTCATCATTCCACTGATTGAATTCATAGTTTTGTCAAATGAAGAGGAAATATTTGCAACCGAAGTCAAAAGATTAGTCATATCGTTCCAGCGAACATCATTCAAAGATTTTATCAACTTGCTTTCAATATGAAACTAAAATTAAGAATTTAATACATGGATTAATAATTAACATAAATAATTAGTTTTTTTGTTGAACAAATATATAGATAAGTATTTCAATTCAACATTTCACATAGTTTGAATTATACACCTACTATTTCGAAACTTTCCTGGAAGGTACCTTGATCCGCTTCATTTCCTAGATTTTTCTTTCAAATTTCCTTGATTATTATCTTTCAAGTTCCTGGAAACACTTCCAGGATCTCGAAAAGATTTTGAAACTACCTTCCAAGAAATGAAAGTTCCAGAAGAGTGGGCATCAGCAGGCATGGATCCAGGGCGCTAGCAACATGACCCCCTTTGGTCTAATAGGCTTATATTCCTTTTAAATTATTTTTTAAGATGCCTTTAAAAGTAGAAACAACTGAGAATGTTTTTCCAACCTTGAATTATGCATAATTGTAAAACTATCAAAAATCTTATGCCTATACCTCACAATTTATAAATATCTGTTATGTTGTGAATGCGAAATATATAATTCTATATTTATTTAGGCCACAGTAGTATGGCTGGCAAACACAACAGAACAAAACAAGGCAGATTTCCGCCTTCTGGTTTGTTCATTGAAACTCTCACATATTAAACCTAGCTGTCGTTGATGAATGTCAATTATAACAATATTCGTAAAAAATGGATCCTCTTATGGCGACCGAAAGTGTTCATTGAACCTCGACATGTTTAAGTCACCTCTGCATGTTTAGGTTGCACCTTCACATGTTTGGGTTAGCTTTACAAAATTTGTAGAGATAACTTAAACACAGAGGTTCAATCTCTGCAATAATATATTTTTGTAAAGTTCCAACCTAAACATGCAGATGTGATCTAAAAATGTAGAGGTTGAACCTTAACACTATGAAGGTGACCTAAACATGTAAAGATCCATTTAGAGGTGACCTAAACAATTATAGGTTCAATCTTAACACTTTTGAGGTGACCTAAACATGTAAAGATCCAATCTAAACATTAGAGGTGACCTAAACAAATATAGGTTCAATCTTAACACTGTTGAGGTGACCTATACGCCACGGAACCCTTTCGGCCGCCATATACATTTGTATAAATTTGCATTTTCTTTAAGTAGTAGGTACTCTCCGAAACGTAAAGCAGCCCACAATAATTGTTGCAAAATCGTATTTATTTGGGTTCGCTTAATTATTGGACAAGCCATTGATTAGTTTACTGACTCTGAAAATTAAGCTGGAGCAACTGCTTCAAGGTGCACCCAGCGGGGAATTACAAGTTTAAAATGAATTCTTTTTTTACGCAACATGATGAATCTTGCAAATCCCTGTTGGAATGCTCTTTGAAGCAGTTGCTCAAGCCTGGAGATCAGGACCCTAACGTTGATAACATCAGACAGATACTGAACAATTGGCCACGCAAGATACAACTACAATGGATCTCAGGTACGTGGACATCTCAGGTAATGAGATGGTGGACAGAGAAGCCAAGAAAGCCTGCAAGGATGATGAGATGATACCAGACAACTCCATAACGTACACCACGGCGATTAACCTGTTCAAAATATCAATCAAAGACCAACCCACCTCTCAGCCACTCTTGAAAGAAACATATGCCAGAACAACTACCACATTTCCAAGAACAGAAAGAACGCAACCACCGAGGCACAACTCAGAAGTGACCATCATCATTAACTACAGAGTTACAGAGCGAAGTTCTTCGGAGAAGACCCAGAATGCCCCGAGTGCCACATGGGAGAAGGCACTGGCTTCAGGAATGCCCCCGGTACTAT
>JAUYWI010004453.1:0-32476 GCA_034780595.1 Parotoplana pacifica
GGGGGGGTGTCTACATCATAGTATCATTCAACATATGAACCGCACACAGCTTTTTGTCGAGTGGGAGACTTTGGGTGTTTCAATCTCCAGTAACATATGACTATGCAGAGAGCAGCTATAAAAATCGATTTTTTACATTTTGTGACCTAAGATGCATTTAAAGGCAACCAAAACGCACATTTTTCATTCTCTTGTCTATTAAATCAGTATATTTATATTTATAGTTATTTTTGGTCAAAACATCCGCTACTGAGTACACATAGCATTGATGACAAAAGATTTTAAAAGGGAACTATAGCTAATTTCAAAATGTTATATTTGATTAAACTTATCAAATAACTAAGAATGCCAAAAACCGTATCAAAATCGATCAATTTGTCAAGAAGTTGTTATCAGTTAAAGTTGCAATTATTGATAAAATTCAATTGCCAATCAGAACGCATTTCAGCCAGTGACGACACAAAAGCTGAAGTAGATATTTATCGTTCTATTTACAGTACGTAAATTATCTTACGTTCGACATTTATGGTGACGGCATGCCCATTGCTAAGCCGACCCATTTGAAATGATCCGCCAAGCTTTGCGATCCTTTGTTGAAGAGTTGACTAAATCCCTACTCAGTCCAGAGAATTTTCTGATGTTATCAAGATACTGGAACTTTGGCCTACGTCTTCGACGTATGCCTTCCATTTTGCATTGCAGAATTACTTTTGTGAAGTTCGAACCACCTCTTCTACATTGGTGTCCATAGAAGGATAGTTTCCTTTTCAAATGTGTCTTCAAAGATGCTAGCACTTGTTCTGTGCTCTCTGTAGCTTATTCTCCGAAGTCTTTCCAAACCCACATCTCTGCTGCATTGATAAGCCTTTCCTCAGCCAGGTTTAAGGTTCAACCTTCTGCACCATAAATGATTGGTCCTCCCACACATTTTGTTTTCGCCATAGAAATTCTCGTTTTCACGTACATTTGTATAGCTGTTACAATTTACATAACCGTTGTCTTCAATTTCAGAAGCCGCCTCTTTCCAGCATTATTTACTTGATCAATCATGTCCTGCATCTCCTTCTGATGTATTGTTTTCCACCGATCTTAATGCCAAACTCCTCAATTTCTGCTTCTCTTATAAGCTGTTCAGTGTACATACTAAAAAGGTTAGGTGATAAGATACATCCCTGACGTACACTTTTGTCAACAAAAAACACTTCAGAATGATCTTTACTCCATCTAATTTTTGAGGTTTGGTTATGATAGAGTGCCTTCACCAAATTGATGTGAGTTGGGAACCAAGCATTGATAAGATTTCCCAGAGTTGATTGCGGCTAACGCCATCAAAAGTTTTGCTATAGTAATAAAGGTGATGATGGCTCACTTTGACACGTCATTTATCTTTTCAATCAATTTTGCTCATTCAAGTTTTGGTAGTGAAGTTTCAATGTTGTCTTTTCGGTGATACCAATAAACGATAAATATTTAAATTTCTTATATAAATTCTCCAACAAATCATATTATTAAATTACCAACATGGATAAATGAAATTAACAGAAACCTTTTTCAGGTGTCAATGTATTCTTTTGTTTATAGTAATCATTTATCTAGGGATGTTTTATTGAAATAAACTAAGTATGAATGGTACTATAAGTAGAAAAAGCAGTTAAAACCTGAAAGCATTCCAACACTTTTTGATGGACAAAACCGTTTTGAACACACCAACAAGCACTTAAATTAGTATTTCCAAGCAAAACAAGTACCTAACAGGCATTATTAAAATGAACGTAAAGTTGTAAATATTTTATAGAAAACAAAACAATATTAATTTTAAGTCTGGAAGACTAAATCTTTCATAGTATCTAATTAGTTACAAAGACTAAATATTTTAATGCTTTAAATTAATATTAATTACCAGACTTAATTTTATGCAATTAGCTATTATTAAGATCTTTCTATAATAATGTATTTTTTACGATTTGAAAATTATTTTTATTTACATGAGAATGAAAAAAACCCATCGTAGCCAAATAAAAATAGAATTTGTATTACATACAACAAATGTTACTTTTCAGAAACTATCAGGTAGGTATCTATATTGCTTTTTAAAGAACGCTCATCTGGATGACAATTTTGAATTAAAATTTTAACCACAGGACTAAAATGTTCTGTACTTCCAAAATAATTACCATAAAATACAGCACTAAAAATTGTTGATAGTCTATCCATTGTGGTCATACCTACTATCACAAGAATCTTTTTTAGACATCTAGTAATCCTTTTCGTCGCAACACTATTGTTTTCTTGAAGAAATGAACAAGATGTACAAAGTTTTTATTTGATTGAATACAACAATATTTTTTTAACTGAACAGTTCCTAAAAATAATAAAAATCTTAATAATACAAATATCCTTAAAAATCAGTTTTTTTTAGATTTATTTTGAGCGCCCATCCCTAACATTTTAAAATTCCGATAGCATTAAATAATTTCTTAGATTAAAATAATCACTTCAAATCCGAGGGCCTGTTTAAATTAATTTACTATGTCTCGATCTCATTTAGAATTTACTTCTGTGAAACAATTTCTATGACAAATTTCAATATCATTAAACGAAACTCTTTCCATTTGCGGTTATAAGCTGTAATGCTTCAAAATGTAGGATGAAACAACAACTTCACTTATTTCTAAAGTAGATATAAACAAAGTCTAAAAATTGACGTTTGAATGAACAAAATCCATTAAAAAATAATGAAGCTATAATTTCAATGTCGAACATAAGGTAATATACGTACTGTAAATCGGACAACAAATTTCTACTTCAGCTTTTGTCGTCACTGGCTGAAATGCGTTCTGATTGGATAATGAATTTTATCAACAATTGCAACTTTAACAGATAACAGCTACTTAACGAATTGATCGCTTTCGGTGCGGATTTTGGCATTCTTAATTATTTAATAAGCTTAATGAAATATAAAAATTTGAAAATTAGCTTACGTTTTCCTTTTATCAATATTTTGAAATAAACTCTAGAATTTAAAATATATAAACACTAATATTAGCAGGATGTCCTTCTGTATACATCAGATGGATGTGCTGATAATATTTGTGTTTATAAAGTATCTTATGTTGTTTGGAAATTTCAAATTAAAACCCTAGAATGTAAAAAATAGTGCATTTGTAGTCATTTTTAGAATAAATGATATTTTAAAACAAAGTCATTTGAACATTATAACTCAATATTTTGAATAAGTTTGAAGAAAAATGTAAAAAATTGAATACTTAGTTATAAATATTATACAATTTATCAAAAGATCTTAATGACAATGTAGCAGCCTTATTTTAAGTTAATGAAAATCAGTTGCACCAGTCCTGAATAATCCTTCAAAAAACATATTATAGCAGGAAGGAAAGGGTATTGCAACAATAGAGGTTTATTAACAATTGCTTATTATTTATTTAGTGTGTCACATTTGTAGGTATTGGTTCAAATACTAATAACTGACCATATATTCTTGATATCATTATACTTTTACAAGAATTCTAATGTACATGCAAGAAGAAATTCGTGCATAAATTAATTAAAATAGAACTAAATAATCACAATCACAAACTAACAATACCTTGGCCATCTTCTTTATAATTCAGTTCTCTCTTTTGATCTTCATTTTCATTCTTTCCTCTACGTCTATTTTTACCTCCTTTTCCTGAAATAATAAAATTAAGTATCTTATCAATCAAAGTACAATTAGTATTAGGCTGGATCACCAACATGTTAGATCAATTTCATTACTTACATTAAAAAAAATTGTGGACTTCATTAATACATTGTAGCTTGTCAAATTACAAACAGCTATCATTAGCCAATAAAATTACTAGTAGAATTTGGAAATAGGTAGTAATAGTTAGTAAGGGGATAGGGGTGAATCCGGAAATATGTCCACTAATTAACTTTAAATGACAGTTGGAAGGAATGAGAGTTGGCAACTCCAAGTGAGAGAGAAGTAAACTGACCTCTTAAAACTAAATGATGATATAATCTCTTGGAAATAATTTTTTTTGAGACAGACAAGTTTTTTTCCTCCATTGTTTAAAACAGTAAAAATATATTAGCATAGTTTATCTGAGTATAAAATAATTGCATTAATGTTTGTCCATATACCATTTCTGCCAATGAACTATTGAATTCTTTAGGGCTAGTTCGAATTCCTAGTAAAACCCAAGGGAGTTTGTCAATCCAATTTGGGCCATGCAGACAAGTGCATATAGCTGATTTTAGATGTCTATGGTATCTTTCAACTAATCCATTGCTTTGAGGGTGGTAGGCAGTAGTATGAAGAAGTTTTGATCCAAGTAATTCAGACATGGCAGACCAAAGTTGTGATGTGAATTGTGTACCATGATCAGATGTCAGGAATGCTGAATCTGGCTATCCAATTAGTGATCAGAGCCCAGGCACATGATGCAGCTGACATGTTACTTAATGGAATAGCTTCTGGCCAATGAGTGAATCAATCCACAATTGAAAATAAATGTGTACAGCATTGTGATAGAGGAAGCAACAGTACTATTATGACCCGAAATATGTTGTATGTCTGTAGTAAATGCAGATATATAAGCAAGGTGGCATTGCTGATGAGCAGACTATGGATCTGATATCTTAGATATAGCAAACATTATCGGTTTGTGATTGGTAAATACAGTAAAATTTCATCCTTCTAAAAACTATCTGAAATGCCATATACCTAGATACAAAGCTAAAAGTTTCTGATCAAATGTACTGTACCTTTGTTCAGGTGGAATCAATTGGTGTCTGAAAAAGGCAAGAGATTTCCAAACCCTGCTGATCTTCTGTTCAAGAACTGCAGCCACAGCATAGTCAGAAGTGTCAGTTGTAAGAGTGGTGGGTACATTATTAGATGGATGGACCAAGATGGCAGCATTAGCTAGAGTTAATTTAGTGTTTTGAAAAGCTGATTCCATAAAATTGAATTGTTTTTTGATTTACCTTTCTATGCAGCAAATAATGGTCACATAATAGATGCTGTTTGCAGAATAAATTTATTATAAAAATTGACCATACCAATGAACTCTTGCAACTTTTTGAGGTTTTTGGAAATTTGTTATAGCAGTAACCTTATCAGGGATGAAATTTATGAAATCTAAAGCAAGGATTATGATCTCCAAGTAGTGTGAGCATCATGTCCATTAAAAAGGATGGTTTTGTGTTACCCAAAAGACAGCATATGCAATAGACATGTTGCTCTTTGATATTCAATGAGAGTGACATGCTTGTAATAATCTATTTTTCAAAGAATCATATTTGTTGTTTTCTGGTGGTGCTTGAATTATCTCCATTATTTGTTTAGCTGTTTCTTGATCAATAGCTGATAATAGATAATAATATTTCATCATATCTGCTGTGATTCCCCTCAGAGCAAATTGAGCATCTGCTTGTGCAAACCAAAATTGGGGCATGTCAAATATAAATCCATATCACTGACAGCAAACAATTCAAACATGTGTTATGTAACTCATTAACACATCTCTAACAAATACCTAGTTATGTAATAGTTCAAACATTGTAGTAGACAAGATTGCTACAATTGTCACATTAAAACAACTCTTTACTAAATGCATCCTGCCCACTTGGAGGCGATTCTAATGCATGCATAGCTCAAATCTGGAGAAACAGCATCCATCATCTCTATTCCTAAGAAGGGAAACTCAACATCACTCAATAATCAGTGTGGCATTTCTCTTATGTGTACTCTTGCCAAACTATACAACAAAATCATTTTAAATCACCTACTTCCAATCATTAATCCTCTTTTGTCACCCAATCAATGTGGTTTTCGCCCTGGACGAACATCTACAGAACTAATTGTTGCCCTCTGCTCAATCATTGACTCTTGCTGTGCTCAACATCATTCCACCTCCATTGTGTTAGTAGACTTCAAGAAAGCCTTTGACTCAGTCACAAGAAATTCTATCTCTACCATCCTAGGTTTTAATCTCTGCAATTATGGACCTATATCATGACACATCTGCCTCAGTTCAAACATCTTATGGCCCAACTGAGCAATTCATCACAACCTCGGGAGTCCTGCATGGTGATACTTTAGCACCTTTTCTTTTTATTGTGGTGCTAGACTATGTCCTTCATCATACTCTCTCAGACGAGGACACATATCATATACAGAGTAAATGCAGCTCTAGATATCCAACCATTTTTCTTGCTGCTCTAGCTTATGCTGATGACATTGGACTTCTTTGTCACAATCCATATGCAGCTCAATGTGTTATTACAAGCCAGACACATTGGCTTAGAAATAAATGCAAGAAAAACAGAAGTCCACTACATTGGGACAGATACAGCTCCTACTCTAACCCATCCAACCAGGGAAATTATCTCTGTCTGTGATGACTTCAAATACCTTGGGATTAATGTCATGAAACCTGACTCTCTTTTTGCTGATTGGAGGAGACAAGCCTAGTGCGCTGCTCAGTCTCTTTCCCACATTTTCAATTCTTCAGCTTCTGACAAAACCAAATCATGACTATTCTCCGCAATAGTGGAATCAATTTTGGTATACAGTCTTGAATCAATTCCAATGACCATTTCAAGAGAGGCAAAGATAGATGCCACTCATCAAAGGCTTATTCGATTCACCCTCGGTATTTGGTATCCACAAAATATATCTACTACTGACTTACACAAATGTTCTGGCATAAAACCTCTCTCAGTCACCCTTTGTCAGCATCGTCTCAAGTTACTCAGGCACATTATGAGAGAGGATGAGCATAATATATACTCAAACACATCGCGATCTCCTCTGGCTTTGGTTCTGGCCTACCCACCTACAAATCATCTGTGTAGGGGTATGGCTAGCTATTGCTCCATCAACAACACACTGATTAGTGACATCTCATTTGTTAACTTGAATAATTTTAGAGAAATAACTCACTTTTCAAAATCGGTCTTTAAAAGAATTGTACTCGAACTATAGCTATGACTTCATAGTAGCAGTTCGTATTTTATTATTATTATTATTAAATATTAATTCATACCCATCAGTCATTTTGTTTAGGTATTACATTTTACAAGGCAACAATTCATTGATTTCGAATTATTGCCCTATAAAATACATTATAATTAAATGGGTGTTTTTCACGAATTATCGCGCCTTCGTATTTCTACGTATTTATGCCCGCAACACATGGGTATAATTCCTATATTAGTTCGCTGTTGATGCTCTTTTTATGTCTCGCAAACGTTGTTGAAGTGTGGATTAACTCAAAGACCGTAACACGGAGAATGCTAAAGTTAGGTGCAAATTATAGAAAACCCTTCAAATATCATTTGGTGAAAGAAAAGAACCCAATTTTGTATAATTTAAGCAATACCAAGAACATTTTTACCTCGATTCCTTGACATAAAACCTCTATAAAAGGCACTTTCTGATTATTGAACGGGAGTCGCGCTGTGGCTACCCAGCAAATTCGACTAAGACGCATCTAATAAAAGAAGAATGATGAAAATAGGTGCAGTAGAACATCGTATACGAAGCGTTAAAGTTGGTGTGGGGGAGGAGCCCCCACCGGCAACAAATATTATATTGATTTTGGTGCTAGGGACATTAGAGAACAAAAATCATAAAACTTGGTGTAGGATAACAGCCTCTATTGGCCGAAAATCAAAGTCACAAAATTCCATTTTCTAAAACTATTTTTCAATATATGTCGTAAGCTACTACACATTTGACGGGGTTTTTTTTGGGGGGGGGAAGAGCCCCCACGAGCAACATATGATTTAGACAAGAGTATTAGGAACATCAAACAAAAAGCAAAAGAGAAATTAGTGCTACAGAATAGCCTCTACGAACTAATAAAAGTTGAAAAACGGAACTATAAAATTCGGTTTTTCTTTAATACTTTTCAATTAGTATTGAAGTTTTAAAATAGCTCATGTAGGACGTGGGTGATTAAGGCGCCAGCCTACGTTTTTTTGGTTGACTTGGAAGCTTTAATAGCAGTTTCCAATTTGGAAATGAGTGTGTAATGGGACATCAATTTTTTTGCTTTCAAGGGGTGCCAAAATCAGTTTGCATAACCCATCAACCCATATACAACTCAGGAAAAATCAGATGTCTAAACCCATTGCAGATTTTTAAGAGGGTGGCAATACACAATTTGGACATGAGTACTCTACGGATTATTTACAATTACGGTCAAATGTATCAGTTTTACATTGTAAAACAAGCCCCCCTTCGTCTAGCTAGTTATTGAAATATGGTTATGTTATCTAAATATTCATTTTTATGATATTTTATTCAATAAACATGTGATTGAAAATGTTCAGTTTTCGTGTTGATTTGAAATGAAAAATGTTTTCTTTATTCAATAAACTAGTAACAATTTAACGTACATAATGAAAGGTTTAGTGAATAAAGGGTAAATAATTAAACGCCCTTACAGTCTTGCTCCACACTTACCTAATAAAGTTTCAAATAACTAGGACCGTATTACGCTATGAGTTTGTGTAAAACAACAACTTTATTTTAATCTATTAGTTACATATTTTGTTTTATTTTTAAATTGTCATGTTTAGATAGGTATATTTAGTCTAGAGATGGTATGTTTAATAGTGCCAGAAGGTAGAATATGTGTAGGTAATAACCTCCTTAACAGTCCAGATAAATGTAGGTATTTCCTATAGTAGGTAAGTTCTCATTTCATTGGCTATTCAAAAATAAATGTTAGGATTGACTAAACTATATTGAAATGCTAGTTTTGTATAGCTATCTACCTCAACATTAGCATGTTTATCATACAAGATTATTTGTCAGCCTTAAATTCGATGTCATACATGATTGGTTCAGCAACCCAATGACCAGCAGCATTCACTGTCAAATTGAATATGGCACTATACCATTGGTTTCAACTTCAATAGATGCAGCATTTGGTGAAAACCATTTGTTTTTCTTCGTTGTTCATTTAAATTTAGTCACAATTTTCTTTCTGTTATCAATAGGTACGATCAAAACTTCAAACGAAATTAACTCTAAAAGATATCCCTCACACAGAGAATACTAAATAGATCAAAACTCGATAGATTGGATACAAACAAATACTTCCCCTACTCTTACCTCTTCTGTGGGCATAATGTTTTTTCAATATTAAAAAAAATATTGCAAATTAAAATTATTGTTGGTTTCGGTTTTAAAAATTAAATATTCTTTGTAATAAGTCATTATGTAAATCTACTGACAAATAATAAAAGAAATATCGATAACTTTTCTATGGTTCACTGAAATTAGGAAAGATAATTAAGTCTGCTATGTGTGTAGGTATATACCTAGCTACCGATATCAACTAAAATATTTGCCTTACAAATTGTCTTTGTGTATATAATAGGCATTTATTAGAATACCTTTATAGCTTTTGTCTATTATTTTGTCATAAATCTTCCACCTATAACTCAACATTGAATTGAAATTGCTATAGGATATGTATGTGTTGGATTTCGCATAGTACTTAAAATTTAATGATTTATCATTTGCAGAAATAAAAAACTGTTATGCTAAAAAGAGAAAAATCCATTTAAAAATTATTTTATGCTTTCCTAACACCTACATAAATGAAAAATGAAGAGAGTCAAAGATATTTAATGCTGCTCATGAGATTCTGATCATTCCAATGTTTATATTTATTTAGGACGAGATCTAGGACAAACTTCACTAATTTGTTATTCACTCTATTTATCTTAATTAAAAATATTAATCAAATAAAAGTCGTTTAGGAATGCTTTATTACTAAACAAAGTCAAGACTGCAAGTCAAGTTTGTACCTACCTACAAAGATAGGTATTTGCAAGTCTGTATTTTAAGTTGCAGCTAAACTTATATGAAGGTCACATCAAATTTAAATTTAAATTAAAAAACATAGATAATTAATCATTTTCGATAAGTTTTTATTTTTTATACTAGTTCTATCAATTAGATAAGGTTTCTAATAAATACAATATTGATTGCCTAATGATTAAATAGCACAAGCGAGCACGCGTTCAAGCCTATAACATCTACTGCTCTTGAAGATCTGTAAGCATTTTCTCTGTTGAGTACCTGCGATGATCAACAATGCATACATGGGAAGAGTGTATCCATAGTACAGGTACAGAAGGATTCATTGGGTAACTGTATTCACTAATCACTTTTGTATATCCAGGTCCCCAACTAAGCTCTTGCATCTCTAAGTAACCCCAATATATCTTTCATCACGATAGCTATAAATAGACAATTTTAGCATTTTCAGAGTATTAAATATGTTATAAAATATGTTAATGCAAAATACCCGTATTTTGTTCTGAACAGGTTGTTAAACAAGCATTAATATGTTTCTCATCTCGAAGTCTAAGCTGTTATTGTTGATACTAAATAAATAATACTGATGCAGGTACAATAAGCAGAATTGTTATTATTTTATTTAAAAAAGTCGATTTGTACATAAGATATACACGAATAACTGAATTCTCATACATACTAACTAAAATGCAGTTATTTGCCTCCGCTTATTTTTAAATACTTATCTACAATTTTAATTAGGCTCAAGTACCTAATATAGTTTCCAGTATGTCCCCGATTAGACAATTACTAAAACCTAACATACCTAATGTTCTTTTTGTATGATAAATATAAGCCAAGTTATAAATACATGTCATACAAACAAATAATATTATAGGTATATTTTAAAATTCTTGCTTTACATATTTTACTACCCAACCAGTTATTATTTTATTATGCCACTTAATATGAATCAAAAACAAATCTACTTAATTGACCACGAATGAAGGAATTTTCTTGTGCATTAACTATGTAGGTATCGGTTGTCTAGGCTTTCTCTTCTTTAGTTATAAAAACTATGCATATATAATGACTAATTATATATAATTTTTAATTCGAGAATAGGTACTAAAAATAACTTAATCTTCATCTATAAAAGTAATATAGGTAAGCCAACTAATTGTCCATGTGATACAAACTTATTTTACAAAAGCAAGTTATCTAATCTATTATGTTACTTTATAAATTAAAACAAAATAAATCAACCTAATTGACCTAAATTGTAACAACATGTAGGTAGGTACTTTAATTTAGAAATATTTTATCAGATGAAATCCATTTTATTAGTCTTTCTTAACAAGAATATAAGACAAAATTGGTTCTGTTTGTGTGTGTTATACTAGCAGAAATGAAAATATTAATTTGACGTACAGGTTGATTCATTGCACAGACCTACATATTAAGAATACCAATTAACCGAGTAAAAGCTCTTGGTAAGTATGGATTGTCCAAAATCAATCAAAATATTTTTTCAAACAAAATGATAGAAAGTATTTTGTCAACTCATTTTAAATGTTAAAACTTAACTGTTATAAGTAGATTTTTTGTGGGACACCATTTTTAGATGTCAAATATATCAAAAGTGTTTCTCATGGTAACAAGAAAATCGATTTTTCCTTTATTAGGTATATAACTACCGGATTTAAGAGGTTAACTAAATAATAAATAAGTAAAGGCTTCATTTCAATTTGACAGATGCAAAATGATTTTAATAAATTTACTCATGTCATTATGTCATTCATCATCATCAGTTGCTTTCTCGGATGCGGAGGTTGCCCACCATGTTTCTCCAAATGAACCCCCCCCTTTCTTCGACTTGTCTCTTCATGGTGAAACAAAGGGGCTAATGGGTGCAGAAGACCTCAATAACTAGCAGCACCAGTAATATATCCGCTAACTGAACTTGTTCACCGGCCGTTGTTCAAGGACTGATCATCTGCCCGCTAAAGACGAGAACAGAGCCGTTAGCCAAAGGTTCTTCCGCCTATGCTCCTGTTGCCCAGTTGAAGGTTTCCGGTCGCAGTAGTGGGGCCAAAAAACAGGATTGTTAGGCATTTCTCCAAGATATTCTGAAGCCACCATTGACCATGGTCTGGCTCTTCCGTCAACTTCAGATTCTAGTGCAGCTGCTGCCCTACACTGGGACTAGGGCTTTAGGCGGCCATATTCGCATTTGTCTCTGGTTCGTCATAGAGTTTTTTTAGAGCTCCACCAGTATCACCTGGTGACACCTTCCCCTGTTAAAATAGTCGGGATCAGGTTATCACCCCCACTAAAACCCAGCCAGTATTTCTATAACCCGGGGGATTAAAAACCAAAAAAGATTAAAAGTGTGTTAGCTGAAACCCTAAATTAAGTGAATTCAATTTTAGATGTTAGCTCTTACTATATAAATGTAATTGGGTTTTTAGATAAATATTAGAGCTAAGAAAGTCAAAATTTTATTTGTGAAAATTACTTATTCAATGTCCTTAATTTTGCTTCTTAGGCACCCAAGATTTGAAACAATAGAATTTATTTTCAGATGTTTATTGACTTATATTTTAAAATATTTATCTCAAACATTCATATAGTGAAAGTTATCACCAAAAATAATTTTACTTATTTTAGGGTTTGAGCAAACATACTTTAAGTTTATTCTTTTTGTAATAAATTCAAAATTAATCTGTGATTGCTTTCAAAAGTGATGATAATAGCTAAGGTTGAAATGTAATCAAATATCTTTAAAATTGATAGTTATACTGTTGACCTTAGCAACAGTTTCTAAGTACAAAATTGATTAGACAAAAGTTCATATATGGTAACTAAGGTTTCATGTTGTCTAAAACCCATAAAATCATTTTTTATAAGTTATGTATTTGTAAAAAAGACATTGTTGCGTTCTACATAGAAGCAGTTCTTAAGAAAAAGTATGCGAATTAAAAGTTTTATAGTAAATATCGTTTTACAAGGTCAAATATCCCAAATATTTGTAAAAATAGCTAGATGCTATGCCATTATGTGACCCTAACAACAGTTGCTAAGTGGAAAAAAGATTTAAAAAAATCATATATGGTAACTAAGGTTTCATGTTGTCTAATACCAACGAAAGCATTGTTATATGGGATGTATTTGTAAAAATTAATTGTTGCTATGCATTATTACTGTCCCTAGCAGCAGTTCCTAAGAGAAAAGTATACGAATTAAAAGTTGATTTATCGGAACAAAGGCTTTACATAATCAAATACGCCCATATATGTCTTTAAAATATAGCTTGATTGTATGTCATATTGGTGTCCATAAAGCCATTTATATATGGGACAAACTTGTAACAATTCCTTGTTGCTATGCGATATGGCCTCTCTAGCAACCAAACAAAAAATCTGAGAAATCATTTTACTCCTTGTCCCAAAGTTAGTCTAGGTTAGGTGCCAAATTTCATTAAAACCGGTTAATGTTTAGACTATGACATCGGTGCTGAAGAAGAAGAAGGAGAAGAAGGAGAAAGTGGAGAGAAAGAGACAAAATAAGAAAAAGTCACAATGTATCTCTTAAAATACGCGACCGATTTTGACTAAATTTTGGCACACTTACTTATCATTAGAGACTGAACAAACGGCATAAATGCTCTCTCATATAGTGTTTGTGACTGTTTGGCTCTGGCACCCGTGTGTGAAGGACATGGTTTTGTTAGATAAGACGTTCTTAAATAATTTTGCAACTGTTTTCTGTGCTAGGTTTTATATTGGGTCGGCGGCCGGATTGTAGATTCCATATTTAATGTTTCTGTTTATGTAGCATCTGGTTTTGTTTTCCTTGTTTGGCTAGCATATAGGAATCGCCTGACAATGAGGGAACTGAAGATGTTGTGAGCGTCTGTTATTCTGAGAATCCATGACGTAAAGAAGGCTGTTGCATTTTGATAACTGGTTTGAAATGTGGTTCGATACTGATAGTCTACTGCTAATGGTTACTCCTAGTATGTAAATTTCATATACCCGAGTAAAGTTACCTAGGTATTTTTGTTTGGTGGAAGGATCTCGAGGTTGCACCTTGGTCTAGTGAAGATTATCTCTTTGTTTTTTCCTTCATTTAAGTTGTCGTTGTTATGAGAGGCCCGGTTTCTCATGTTGTTAATTTCTGCATCTGTTGTATTGACATTTTTTCCAGGATAATGAGATATGTATCGTCTGCATATTAGACTAGCTGCTTTGTTTTTGTGATGGTGCTGAGGTGCGAGGCTGCGACGGTGTACACACATAAAAGGTTCTAGGGTCGACCCTGGGATGACTCCATTAGCGAATGATGTTCTGTCGAAATTCGAAATTTAAGAGCTCAATGGATATACTCGTATACTTTGGTGTGGAGCCTTGGGGTATACGCTTGGAATGTATGCTCCACCGATTTCTATCTATTAATAAATAGAAACCGGTGCTACCCTCTTACAGTGGGGGAGCTTATTATAATGGTCATTCTGCCGAAAAAAAAGAACTTTAAAAAATTAAATCATTACATAGCACAAGTCAGCAATTTTGTCACAATTTCTACATTTTTTGAGTAATATAAAAATTGTTTTCTCCTGTACTTTATATGTAATTACCTACATAGAGATCGAGCAGTATTGATCATAATATTTACGATAAAATTTTGATGTCTGCATCCATCAGATTCCCCAAAACAGAAGCAGAATATTATTCAGACGGGTGGGTGAAGTTAATTGGAAAATAACACGTTTGTGTGTTTCTTCTTGAGCTGGCTTGCCTATTCAGGAAAAAACGTTGAGCACCACTTAGACTGACTGCTGCTGCCTCGAACTGCTAAATTATCAATAGCTTTACTAAACGATGTACCTATTTTATTCAATATATTTAGAAAATGTAAATATATTTTTGAAACTACATATAGAATGCCGAAGGCTAGAGAAATCAAAATTATTGCTATACATATAAATGACCGTTTATTAATTATGGCTACAAGTAACTGACAATTATCTTTAAAACATTATTCACAGGTACTGAACCGTGAAATATTTTTTAAAAGTGATAGTCAGATGGCTACTTATTTATTAGTATGAATAGAAGTTTTAGCCCAAGTTTACTAATAAGAATAATGTAAATAAAAAAAACACTATAATTCAATTAATTCTATTGGTACCATGTAATTTGGATACACATGGTTACTTTATCGGGAGATTGTACTAGTTTAAGGACATCTAGGACATTATTAGATTTGTTTGTGATAGGTATACTACAGATACACACATAAAAAATGGTTATACATTTACCTAAACAAATTATGTATAAAACAATATGTTTAAAAAAAGAACATGCGAAAATATTTCTCAAGCTAGCTGCATCCAGTATGACTTTGTAGAAGCAGCCCTGATACGTCAATATGATGTATTAACAGACAACCTCGAAGTGTAGTCAAGTGAATGTGATCTACGATCACCTCAAAATCTTCATAATTTCTTTCATTCAATCTTCAAAATATCGACAAGCCATCACGTCCACTGCTCTCTGCTCTGCTCAAATGTAGACACTACTCAGAATTACAAGTAGTATGGGGAGACATGTCAGGCACAGGTAAAACACATTGTTGATGAAATGCAACTTTCATCCTAATAGTAGGTATATGGATATGTCGATAGTAGTATACCTACTGAACTGTATTCTCTTTACGATTGAAATAAAACATTTGGTAATCTAATATACATTACCTAAAAAATAATTTCCTTATTGTTATCTGTCTAGCCCAGAAAAAAATAATTATTAACATCTTAATTAGAACTAAAATTAAAGTAAAATTACAAAAATGTCAATTACCGGAGCAGCAAGGCATAAAAGTGTCAGAATATGAAATATTATGTGATAAGCGACATAAAATGCATAGATATTTCGTAATTTACAATTAGCTACCTGCCTACGAGAAGTTTTTCACTAATTTAAAAATTAACAATTTAGGTAGGTAAGTTAGCAACAGTAATATATAAATGCCTAATATATGTAAATACATGAAATTGCACTACAAATCAGAGTGTACTACTATTTTGACCTTTTCAGATTTATAAAGTATAATGTATATTATTGTTTATAGACAAAATTTACAATTTAACCAAAAAGACCATAAAACAGCTGCAGAAAGAAAGAAATTCCTAAACCCCACTTCCTGACAAAATGGGTATAAATGATAAATATTTTAAAATAATTAATAAATGTGTTTTTACCTTGATTTTTTTATTGTAAAAAACATTTTATTATTTTTCGTTGAAATTAAATACCTACCCAATTAACTAACTATTTTTTTGTTGAATTCTACACAAAAAACTAATATACCTTATCAGCCAGCTGTTCCACCTGCACAGGGTACAAAACATCCATTTATGCTTCTTCTTCTTTTTTATTTTAAAAGCACACGTTCCAAAACATTTGCTAGCAGATTATTTATATTGCTGTTAAATATTTAATGGTAACCGGAGTTAATTGAAAAACTATTAATATTAATTTCTGTCAACTGATTTTTACCCATCGTCTTTTGATGTAAATTTATGACATTGCTAATTACTTTTTATATCTTTAAATTTATAAATAATATATTGGAAGGAAGATATTTATTAATTCTTTAAATAATTTAGAGCCCTAGCCGTATTTATTTTATTTTCTATTAGTCTAAAATAAAATACTTTGAATATAGACAGAGAAATTATCGTCTATGGTATTTTGCAACACTATGGTACAAACTATTCCTAGTACAAATACGTTTGAAACTTTTACTATATTTTACAAATGCTAAATTTGAAATTTTTTATAAACTGATTGTTATAGTAGCTGTTATGATCTATATCCTATAGGACTTTCTTCTCTTAGCGCGTTTACCACATATCAACAGCAAATAGAGGGGTTTAGGTAAGTTAATATTAAGTCAATTAGACAGCTATAGTTTGTAATACTCATATTTATAAAATTTGTTTTGGTACAGAAGCCAAACTAATTATAAAGGACCAGACAAATGAAAACATGGAGAGAACTTGTCACGAATATTCACATGACTGAAGAACCAAATGAGATAAATTAGAAGAAATAGCAAACCAAATATAGGCCTTACTAACAACATCCTATTCCCCAGAGTACATAGTCAGATTAGAACCAGACACCTCTGGATTGGGAGCCCAGTGTCCAACCACACGACCAGCGCTCTGTACAAAAGAATAGGTGCTTAGAAACATTCTTATATCCACTGAAAACCACTGGAAATATAGTTCGCTATATTTGTTTTGGTGGAAACACAACTACTTATAAATGATCAGACAAATACAAACATGGACAGAATCAAATATGCTCTGCTTTTCAGTCATGGGAATGTTTGTGACAAGTTCTGATCTTTTGTAAGAAATGTGCTTTGTATCAAAACAAATATAGCAAATTACCAACTATTTCCTGCAGTTTTCTGTTGGTATAAGAATGTTTCTAAGCACCTATTCTTTGAACAAAGCGCTGGTCGTGTAGTTGGACACTGGACTCCCAATCCAGAGGTGTCTGACTATGTACACTGGGGAATAGGATGTTAGTTAGGCCTATGTTTGGTTTGGTATTTCTTATGATTCGTTTTTGGATAATTGGTCAATCCCAAAATATCGGTTTATAATGGAATTTGAGGCTAACGTTATACAAAAATTTATTTTATAATTATGATTATTATCAGAGTAAAATTATAAAATGTGTACAACATAATCAGATCCTTAAATGCTGTGGTCTCGTCACATTAAACAGAATAGGAGGAATGCCTATATGGTCGGGTCCATAGAGAAACAAGAAAAACTAGTTATGCATCTATATCTTAGCTGTCCTTGATAGAAATGTATTTGTATCTTTTTATATCTCTATGATCGGATCTTTCAAAGTTTAGCATCATATGTGAGGTAAACATGTAAGATGACACTCAAATAGGAGGACGACACCCATAGGAAGATATTCAATATAGGATGACATTTCATATAGGGAAATCATTTCAAAAGAAACCATTTCATATAAAAATAGGCAAATAAGGTTAACCTTGTTGCCATAGACCGAAAACATCATTCATTCTGAAATATAAAAATTCAACCACAGAAAGATACATAAATTGTTTTAGTACAAAATAACAAAACCGACAGCAATGTCAACAAAAATCTATTTTTTAAAAATACAAAAGTAAGGTACCTGCTATGTCTATTATTTAATCAATAATGCCTATGTAGAGCCGTACTACATTAGATAAATAACATTTATTGCATTAACTTTAGACCAATTAAGTAAATATTGTATTGGGAATATCTCAAACTTCTCGAATTTTTATGCCTAGAAGTAAAATTTTTATATCCACTCTGTATAATTAATTAAACTAAAGTATTTGTACAGTGAAATACTTTGCGTGACAAACAGACGCAACTGCATCTTCACACTGTAAATCCTCTTCTCTTTGTTCCGATCATTTTATAGGCAATTTACATAAAAATACAATGACTAAAATTAGGCTAATAATGATGAGAACATTCCTTAGACATGTTTATCTTTATTTAACATAGAAGCAAATGTTTGACGTTACGTCACTTTATCACAAAATGTGTGTGTGTGTGTATTATAAGTATTAAAGAAATGAACCTCCATTTCTAATTTTATTGTTTTACTCGTTTGGTAATTATCCAAAGCTAGTTAGCCATCTTCGAAATAAATTTGGAAAATGAAAGAATTTTCGAACAATTAGTTATAGTCTAACATATGTAACTAGCTAGGTAGTCTATGTCTGTATCAATATCAAAGATTTTTTTATATTTTTGTACAATATGTAGTCTGTCATGATATTTATAAATTAGGATAATTTATTACCTACGACTGATGAGACCAAAGAGGTCGAAACCAGTCTCGTAGTGGCTTATGTTGGTAAATAAAAATTGGATTATATTATTTTTAAAAAACAATTTTCATATCAGATTCTATAAAAAAAATCTTTTCACAGCTTTTAAAATAGTTGAAATTAAAAAAAACAAATTGCAAGTAGGGATATTTAAAAATGGTTTCATAAAATATCCTAAACATCAAAATTGTTGGACACTGTTTTTGACTGATAGGTATTTCTTAACTGATTTTAATATTGTCTCTTTAACATGTAAGTACGTCACAGTTATATTTCACATTAACTTTATGTTTATAAAGAGGTTTATAACCCCGAAAATGATATAGGTAGAGTTTAGATTCTATAATATTACAAATGGTGCCGGTGTTTATTTTGCCGTCAATAATGGATACCTGCACAGATGTTTCACAAATTTAAACATCATGTAAATTTGAAAGTTTTCATGTTGTTTAGGATAGGCTAATAAAAGCTACGGGAGCAAACAGATCACTAGTTACAAAAGAAGCTGGCTTTGATCTTCTTTTTGTGTGTCTTGTATTATGCCCAAATTACATTATAAAGACCCCAAAAATATGTTAGTAGATAAATTTAAAAAATCATTTTCAAAGGATGACGTATACAAGAAAACACGCCATTTAATTTTCAGTGGTATAAAATAAACCGGCGGGCTAACTCTAAAACGATAGATTCCTACTAGGTATAAACGTTTTCTGTAATTACCTACATAGAATATTTGAAATACCTAATTGTTTATGAGATTAAATAAGTAATGAATTTTGTCACTTTGATTTCTTTGTTAAAAACACATTTTTATTACCTTTTATGTTAATAATTATTATTTACTTAATTTAGAAAAGATTGAATAATTGTTTTAAAAGTCAAGGACAAATTAAATTTAATTCATAAACTAATTTTAAGTTCTCTTTGATTTTTTCCTATATTACTTCTATTATGAGTAATAATCCCACTGCTTTCTCTTTGTATTTTCTGTTTGAACAACTGATTTAAATTTTGAATATTTTAATACAATACCTAATAAAATATATGATGAAGGCGTTCAAAAATTGTGTACTTTAATAGTACATAAAAAACTCAAACCTACATATAAAGAAATACACATGTAGGGAACCTGAATTAATTAAAATTAAAATACTCGTGTTTCTATGTGACAGGCCATAATAAAACGGCTCAAATTAAAAAATATTGATTTTAATACTCGTATACTTCTACAGCTATTAAAAGATTTCACTTTTGTGCTTCAAAACCATTTCTAAACTATACAGAAATATATGCTACAATTTTGTTGTGAATCGATGTAGACATATCATAATAATTTATTGGTGATAAATTATACTTTCAAAATGGCGTCAAAATGACGTCATTATTTGCTTTTTTTACCATTTTAATACAATATTCAAACATTAGTTAACGCAAAAAAAACTGATAATAAATGTCTAAAGGGACTTAGAAAACCTCGCAACCTAAACTTAATTTCTATGCTATCTGGCTAGTATCTAGATTCAGTATGAGAGTATAAAAAAATTCTCAGAGGTTATTTATCCCTCAATTGGTTTTATTTTATACATATAGTGACTGTGGTATTTCAGTTATTGTTTTATTAAGGTATAAAATAAAACAATAACTGAATTGTTGCAGTCACTATATTTATAAAACAAAGAGCCATTCTCACGAAATATCTACCAGAGAGAATAAAATACCAAAACCAAATTAAAGATAGATAAAACAAAATAATTCAAATTAATTCAAAAATTAGAAATTAATCAATAGGTTAAATATGTATGATCAACAGTGAAACAGCTGAGAATATAGATTATTAAATAGGTAAAATATCAAAGATAAAATGAAATGAAATGAAATGGAAAACAAAAATTTAGACCTATAAATTGTCTATTATATATACATATACAATAAAAGATAATTGACCTAAAGCAATATATTTTAGTAACAATAAAAAGAATATTAATTATGAAATTATAAATTTTCGGCATAAAACGCACTGTTCACATAAAATTAAGAAGGAATAAAGAAATATTCAAAAACAACGAAAGTAACAATTTAAGCATAGACAATAAAGAAAATAATGAAAGATAGAATAATCATGGAAATTAAAAATATGATCTAAAAATTGTGGTGCCTAAGTTCGGTCCATTCTTCCTTCGAGTTGAAGGTCGAGAGAATCTTGGAGATAAGTAGTGCTTCCTTGATACGTAAACCGAAAGTGGTACGATCGCAAGTAGAAGTACTGACGTAGAATTGCGATACCCAAGAGAGACGATGTTGATCTATAGACGAACTGGTTGAACGGAGATGTTCTTTGATGCCCAAATGCAGGGACCGAATTGTGCTACCGATGCATACAGTTGAACATTGTCTGCATTTCATCTCGTTGACACAATTTTTCCGGAGACAGAGGTAATTATTTAAGTAACAACCTTGCAAATTACGAGTAAGCATGTTCTTTGATCGGAGAGCATGACAAAGAGTCTGTTGTTTCTACGAAATTCTGTGATCTTCGTAATAATTTCATCACTAAGGAAGGGCACCAGAAAGTAAAAGTACTCCTTGGATTTCCATGGAAACGTCTGTTTCTTCTATTTACTTTTCTAATTGTTTCAGTAAGAAAATTTGTTAGGTAGCCAGCCATTGAACGATAAGACATTATTGAAAACAGTTGTATTTGCAATATTTGGTGGTATTTTCAGAATATTTGTTTGTGATTCGCTGGTATTCGTTAGCAACGATGGAGGTTTTCTAAAACGCGGTGGGGCGGATCGGTAGTGAGTTAATAGATTCCTTTACGCCGACATTTTGTAGAATTTAAAAGAGATGTTACCATGACTATTATTTTTTATCAGTAGCTCAGGGCTTATTGACTTTTGATTACTACTAAAATATGCTGCTTCCGGCCAATTATCTTTTATTGTTATCCCTCACTTGATCCAAGTGCAATTTTCCCCAGCAAGATCAAAGCAACAAATTCTATTTTTGAAGAAATGCAAACTCCAAACACCATTTTGAATATCTTCATTTATTTGCCTGATTGTTTTTACAAAATCACATGTTTTTTACTTCAAAAATATTCGTTTTTATGTTTTGAACCGTCTCATTAGTATTGAGAAGTCTCCACATGGAACAATCGCCTCACTGATGTTAAGAATTCCTTAAAAGATAATTTTGATCACGACCATATTAATTCCACTTCGGAAGCAGGTGTAAAAGTATTCACTGCATCTATAATTCATCACAAAATTTTATCATATATCTCATCAACAATTTCAACGTCGCCAGCGGACAACTGATGATAATCAACTAACACAATCTACCACATCTGCTACCCTTTATTCAACAATTTAGTCACTGATCTAATTGACTCACTTATCAAGAGTTTTCTCTTTTGTCTAAAGGGCCCAAGTTTGCTCTTCAAGCATCTTTTCATCCTTCGACTATATTCAATATTTTAAAACCAGTTTAACTTGCTTATCAAATCTGATGGAGGGAATATTTGAAAATCAAAGTTTCCTCGGAAGAGACGTTACCCAGGTATCTCCAATGCAGCTATGTTAAAAGCCTCCTGTTCTACAGAGGCCTAAATACAGATCTAAATACAGATCTAGAGGCCTCCTTGAAACGATCTTATGCTGAATTAAACTCATAGATGTTCCAAACCTAATGTTTGCCCTATCGAACTTGAGACTTTAAACACATTCCAATCGTTCATTAAATTTCAATGTCAATACAGGATCAAATGAACATTACACTTAACAATCAACAAGTTGAACAAGTCAAAACCTTCAAATACCTTGGAGCAATTATAACATCGGATGGAAGGTGCAGTAACGAAATAAATGAAGTAAAAAAAACAAGCAAAGAAATTGCTAAAGAAATACAATGGAGATGGGAGGGGATAATTAATATCTTCAATGAATGTGAAATGATGTTCATAAGTTTACAAAAGCTTAAAAAGATCCCACAAAACACGTTCCTGTTTTATAATGCCATTTTTTTAAATTTCCAAAAAAACTATTCTCCTATATTTTTCAATCAAAGAATGAGCGGAGGTTTGGGAGGTAGGCCCCAGTGGAGTTCAAGAGTAAAAACCTTGATGGGTGGCTAGGGGGCGAAACCCTCAAATATGTTTGAATAAAGTATTTGAAGTACCTAAATTTCACTCACAAAGCAACCTAGGAAATGTAAATAAAACTTTTTAAAATAATAGTGGAAATCCCCAGTAAGGGTATCCCATACACCCTTTGAATTTTAATGCAGTTTTGAACTATTCACAAAAATGACCCCAAAATCCGAAAACTTCTCATGCCTGCAATGAAGTCATTGCAATGTTTCTACGTGGCTTAGGAGGAATCTAGCAAGGCATAAACCACTGGAACTTAAAAAAATCTATATAATATTTTTTTTTAAATATCGATTATTTGGCCCTCAAGTTGCACCCGAGTCACGAAAATCAATATTTTCTAAATTCCGGGATACATGGTGAGGGCCGTCAAATGACCAGGAGAGGGGATTAAACCTATAAATTAAAAATTTTACATTTGAATTTGGTACACTGATTCCAATCGGTTTAGTCGTTTTCAAGCTATCTCCAACAAACATTAGGGGGTAGGGTTGTTTTATCCCACCCCCACAAATGGAGGATGACACGGCATTGAATCTTTAAAGCCATCTGATTAAAATTAATTTTTCAGAAAAGAATAAACAATTTCATTGTGGACCTGCTCCCCCTACATGTTACGTTATACTTAATAGATTCCTAATTCGAAATAACGTTCAGGAGTAGAAATCGAACTGTGACATGGAAAAAGATAAAGAAAGAACTCACGTATTAGAACTTTAGAACCATGTTCTTCGTCATCCATGAAGCTGCTTCCTGATTTAGTTTTCCGTCTGACACGTTGACCATCTACAATTTCTTCATCATCGTCGTCTTCATGCACATCATAAGACACTAAGCTAAATCCAGCTAGAATTATAACAATACTAAATATAAATGCATTGGTTAATTTGATACGACCACATTCATCTTATGACAATGCACAATATTGTAGTTAGATCTGGAGAACACATAAAAAACATTACAAAATATTTTAAAATTTCATCACATATTTCTTAAAATGATTTTAATAAGTTTTAGTGTTCAATATACAAAAAAAGTGACAGTACACTAATTTATGTTGATATAATTACATTCATATTGTATATTAATTTAGTGGCGTGGCATCTTTTTAATCAGGAGTTTTAGATTCTGATTTCGTGCTAGAATAATTGAATACTTTAACCTATTGATTCTAAAAATGTCCTTTGTTACTTAAGTTGATTAGAAACCACTCTGTATGAATATGTACCGAACAAGAATTACACTGTGGGAGATGAATTTTCCGAAAATTCGATTTACAGTAATGGTAATATTTTTCATTGCCTTCTCTAGCGAAACACCCATATTAAGGCTGTTGAGTCTATAGAATCAACAGATTGATTATCAGAGATCAAAATTTCATTAAATTTATGAACTGGAGAAATGCAACAATTATAATGCACAAACCTGTCATCTTTGGT
This sequence comes from Parotoplana pacifica, assembly GCA_034780595.1. Classification (NCBI taxonomy): domain Eukaryota; kingdom Metazoa; phylum Platyhelminthes; order Proseriata; family Otoplanidae; genus Parotoplana; species Parotoplana pacifica. The sequence continues at coordinate 24,347 of JAUYWI010004453.1, forward strand.
TTCTTTCGAGGGACAAGTGGCTTAGACGTTTTATGTTTGGAAGTAGTAGTATCTTGTGATGGTGATGACTGGGCAGTATCCACTTCTTCATCAGAGAAAGGATCATCTAATTGTAATGGAATTGTACGTATAAAAGATATTAAAATAATAAAGCAAGATTATAACAACAGTCAATAGCAAACATTAAATACAAAGTGTCAAAATTCAAAATCTTTATGCGCTTATTTATTGATAATACATTGATACTTGAAACATTAATGGTCAACCTAAAATAGACAATTTTCTATACACATATCTTAAAAATCATATGATCGTTCTTGTTGTTTCGTCGAAAACAACGAACATTGGTTTGATGCCTTTTATCCAGTAAGGCATGGAAATATCAAGATTCGATAACACGAGAAATGCAGAGAAATAATTGCATTTGGTGGCGAAAAGTGCCCAGGGAATCTGAATTCATGTATGAATAATTGTTAGGGTGATGTACCATCATAGAAATTTAATAAAAGTAAACTTATTTGGATAAATTTAGGTAGTATCTAATAATATAAACAAAAATAATGAGAAAAAAAGTTTATTCAGAAAAGGTCACTAACATTTTTTAAATGTTAACTTATAATTTAAAATTGAGACTAGTTCACCAACAGAGAGAACTGCTTTTAACTTAGTTGGTATAACTTACGTGCTATTTTCACATCTTTGGGTTTGTCAGTGGTATCCACATCATCTGGCAATTTGACCTCTGATTCAACATCATCATTCAAACGAGTATCTTCATCATCAATATCCATGTTATCATCTAAAAATTTAAATAAATTAAAGGTATTTTAAAAATTCTTCTTCAACATCTGTACATATGATTAGTATAGAAATAGTGACATAACATGGTTCACATCACATTCACTAGAATGTTTTGTATTAGGATTTTCAAAACCAACAGAAATGCTCCGTTCAAATTATCCAGCACATATCACGTGCAACTGTTGATGTTACTATTTTAAACATATGTAGTTTAGCAATAAAAAAAGAAATTTAGGAACTGTGGCATAATAATCGTCATTGATAAATCTAATTACCTACCTACTAAGTTAACACGATCTAATGTAAAAGCTCACTTCTATCCATAATTAATTTGAATTTTTGGACAGGTGATTGAACACCTGAGTCAAGCACTAAAGCATTTTTAGAAAGTGTTAGCATATGCGATGTAAAATTTCTAATGCTATTATTTTTGTTTTCAAAAATTAATAAAATTACACTCAAGAAATTTAAGATATAATCTAACCTTCATCAAAATTTAAAGACTGAGTTTCTTGAATGGAATTAGCATCAGGCTTTAATTCTTCTGCACCTAAAACACAGTCATAGAAACAAAGCAACACAATCATAATGAACAGAAAACCTTTTCTTCAAATTTATTTTATTATCACAGGCATGTGATGGCTCCCTCTCAAAAATAGCGTAAATAATATCTAGCAGTGGCGGATACAGTGGGGGTAGGGACCCCCCATTTCCCTCCATTGGTGCCCTGTTGCTTGTAAATATATATTATATTTAGTATAAATGTAGGCTTATAATATAATTAGTAATGACATAAATTATCTATTTGTTCCTTTTTAAGTTTTAATAATTTACTTTATTATTAAGAATCATAAAAAAACTATATTTATGTGGTGTGCCCAAAAAAGTAGTGCCAACTTAACTTTTTTATATGCCCTTCCAATATTAGGAACCCCTCCTTTCAATAATCATGGATCTGAGCCTGTCTAGAAACTTTTGTGACTTAAATCTTACGTTTCTTAAATTTGTATTATTATTGAGACTTTGAAGCATAGCTTGGGCAATTCCAATTTGTGTGACATCATTATTTTGTATAGCAGTCTGGATTTTGTTTGTAGCATCTTACATTAAGGATCTTGGAACATCCATTTCACTTTGAATTTTATGGTCAATATCAAGGAGTTCCTTCAATTTAAATTCTGTTGTTTTCTTTTCTTTTGAAAGTTTTACTTTATGTTCTGCTCGAATTTTTCTGCCTCTTCTGCATGTTTTGATGTGGTGGCTTTTTCCAAATTGCATTTCTCCACATACTCTCTGTAACTAGCTCTGGCATTACTCATTTTTTCAACCAGTTCTTTAGTAATTGGCAAATTTTCTGGTTTACCTCCAAATAATTTCATACTATCTCTAATAGTTCACAATGCAATTATGCATTTGTTAGACAGTTGAGTTCTTGTAGTTCACATTAATGTTGTATGAGAATACATGTTTGACATCTGCATTTCCATGGTAAATGGGCATAGCTGCCTTCACTAATTTTGAAAGTGTATATACTTTGGTAATCCATCAGCACTCTTTAACTCAAATACCTTTGTCTAATATAGAATTGATATATTTACAACCCCTTTCAAAAGTAACCGTAACAGTTTTTTGGAATACATTTCTTAGACATTTTTTGATAAGCTTCTGATGACTGTAGTTTCATAATGAAATATTCTTATGCTTTAAAAATAATACAAAATACTCTCTAGATTGTCTAGACTAATTAGAATATTAAATCAGCTTTCTATCTCAATTAGTTTTTGAGTTACAGCCATTTAAAGTTCATTAGTGGGTATTTTTCTAGATTCACTTTTTTTATATAGTTATCGTTACTTTAGAAAGGGGTTGTAGATTATTAAATAAATTAGTATTCTTGTTCTATGTAAATATAAAAATGTATTTAGCCCAAACAATATATTGTGCTTAGTATATAAATATATGTAGGTACCTATGTTTTGTATAAATGAAAATGTACTTAGTCCAAACAATATATTGTGGTCTATATAAATATATAGGCAGGGATGTATTCTATAAATGAGAAAAAAATGTATCTATACAAAATATGTATTATAATTGTAATGTATGAAAATTCTAAGATAAATTATATACGCTATTGTTTTAGGATAAAAGTACTTGATTTGGAATAAGCTGGATGGATCCAATAGAAGAAGGCGACTGCATATCTGATAGAATATTCAAAAATCCAGTAAAAAAAATTCTAAATGAAAATAGAGGAATTAGAGGATTATTTAAAAAAGAGGTACTGCTGTAAAAATAGAGGAATCTGAGGAAATAGAAGGTCCATCACATGCCTGTTATCATCATATAATTGAAACAATCTCTCTTCTATTCACAAATAAATTAAACCACTAGTATTAAAATTTCACAGGTCAATCATACTAAAATCATGCTATAATTATGGACAAAAAAATTATTAAAGTGATCTAATGACCTTTTTAATAGTTTTTTTTAATGATGCAATGGAAATCAGATTGTATATTTTGCAGAGTTAAAAATTTATAGTATGTATATTCACAATTATCAAAAAAATCTTTATGAAACATGCATTCTGATCTGGTCAGCTATCATTTTCATCACAAATACCAACAAATATCCCAATTCAGAGGTTTAAATAAACTAACTAAAGCAAAATAATTTATATAAAGCAAGGTGATACCTTGGGATAATTTAGCTGATTCAGATTCCACAGCATCAAGATTATCTGTTTAAAGTATAAAAAAACAGATTTTAAAATGGATGCTAAATTATTCATTAAAACAGTTTATACTCATATAAGTATAAAAAATAACAACTTTGGTAAAAAAACATTAACACTTTATTACAAACTTTCAATCTTGTAAACACTTTAATTACAATGATCAGTTACAAAACAGATTAAAAAAAACTAAGAAATCATGGATTTCTACTGGATTGGAGAATAAATATTTTAAATAAATTATAAAGTGAAAAATTTATTGAATTGCAAAAATATCAAACCAAAATAAGTACCCATGTACATTCATTATATGATAACAATGAATTGTACTGATATAGAAAATAAATTTCACCTGCAAGATCAACATTTTTCTGGTGGTCCTCATCATCTGATTCTTCATGATTATAGGTCACAAGTGACATACCAACATCATCAGCCATCTACTAAAATTAATAATCGACAATAGGTATGTTAAAAAAATCTGCATCAGTACAATTTAAAAGAAAAAGACATAAGAATTAAAATTATATGCTTTCTTTCCTATAAAATTAAAACCACTTTAAAAAATTCCATAACACAGATTAAACAACAATTTTCTATGAACAAATTTAATGTAATCATTTTAAAATTCACCCATACAATATAATATGGATAAAATGGTTACTAAAAACTACAACAAATTATATATTAAAAAAATCAATAGATCAGACATTATGATACATGTAGGATTTACTTGGTATTCATTCTACTATGTGACAAGTACAAATGTGAAAATTCAACCAAAATGGTCAATCTTTTTTCTAAATGTTGATAAAATATACTAATAATGTTTTTACTAGTGACATTCTACAATTTCACTAACAATCTATACATTGAATATTTTGTCAAATTAATCTTTTGGTCAGATTCACAAAAGCTAAATCTCATACTTGCATTAATTATCTATAGAGAGTACTTTTAAAATAAAAAAAGCAACTATATATATATTATTCTCAAAACACAATTATGAATGAACTTCAATGTTTGAAAAATATCTGCAGCAATTATGAATTTTATCAGGAAGCATGCAAATAAATTTAAAGCTATACTTCTGCATAATGTCTATTTGAGCCCAGATATTGACAGTATGGAGAAAAATTATAGGCCAATTTTTTAGAGAATCAAAGACAGATTCCTTTATGACCAAGTTCTTTCTTTTGCTAAGCAGCATAGTTAAACTACCTGATGGGCACTATTACCAGTATTCCATTAACACTTGTACTGAAGTTCCATAATCAGAATATGCTGTTGGTTTCAGTTCAGATAATGATGTTTGGAAACAAATGAAGTCTATCAGGAGGACAAAAGATATAATCTCGATATAGCTGACTGATACAGATTTCGAACAGAGACCCAGCATTGACCATCAGACAATTGACCCAGCTTATGCAACAATGAGATGGTGTAAAGGCCAAACTGTACAGTTTGAAACTGGCTCTTTTCTTATAATTGGTGCTCTTATGTGACATCCAATAAACTTCTCATTGTGTGGCTAGAATGGGTCCTGCAACAGCAGAACTACAATCCAAGTGTGCAGCATTGGGAATACAGATGTGACAGCATTATGGATGGCCCAGAACACTACATCCATTAGTGTTTGGGCTTTCAAGATGAGAGTTGATAGTCCAATCAATTGGCTCCCCAAGAGAATACTGTTAGCTGGTGATATCAAGAGAAGCTAGCAATAGCAGATGCCAGTGTCTGCAGTGTTTAAGGAGTTCTACCATTGCAGCTGTATGAGAAAAGAAAAGCTGTATTCAGAATATCAGAAATAGAAATGAATGGACTTGACTGTACTGCAGAGGCAATATCCCTGATCATAATACAGAAAAGTAAAACATTGTAAATTTGATGGAGGATGAAATGTTAAAAACCAGAAGACAAAGAAAATATAAAGGTCATCAAGTGGAACTACAAGTGAAGTAGGTAAGGCAATGAGAGGAGAAGATCAAGTGCTGAAGAGACAGTTCAAGAAAACATAAGTAAGATAGTAGGTGGAGGTGAATGGGACAAGGCTGGTAAGTATATATATACATATATATAGTAAAAATCAGATGCACCATTACAGTGGATAGATAATAAAAATAAAAATGTTGTTCCACATTTTATTTTTATTAAATATATATACCCATCATAAAGAAATATTGAACTAAAATGTGATAAAATGAAATGACATCAATTAATACAATCATTCAAACTTTTGAGCATCCTTTTAAGGATCAACTTTTTTAATTGATTCAGTGCTTGTTGCAATGCAGAGTAGCTACTTTGGAATGCTGATCAAGATGTGTGGAAGAGGATCCCCAGAACATCATTGACAGCCTCATTGAGTCAATGCTGAGGAGGATGCAAGCTGTAATTACAGTATATGGATGTTTCACATCCTATTAGTCCACTTACACTATACTTCAGAGCACAACAAAGGCCCTTTTCAGGGCCACCCACTACTTGATTGATACCTAAAAGAGTCTATTTTACTAATGCCTTTTCATTTATTTTCTTCAAAGTAGTGTAGCAACTATTAATATTTTGTAAGCAATTTTCATAAGTGCAACATGTTTTTCTGAATCTCTAGTACAAGGGTGTTAGCTATTTGATATAAAAATTTTTTTTAAATATTGATTTTTCAGTTTGCTATAGATTGTTAAATGCTGTGAATTATAATATAATTAAGAATTTTCTAGACTATGTTCAATTTTGTAAGTACTCTTTCATGAAACATACTTGGTGATGCTAAAGAATTCACTTCAGAATGAGGAATGCCCAAGGAGGTCTTCTGAAACTTTCACTGCATCTTATGTCAAATATGTGATAGAAATCATTTATGAGACTATCAGAAAGGTTTCTGACATTTCATTAAATCCAAAAACAACAATACATCACATTTTACATGAACAAAAGCAACATCATGTTGAAATCTCTAAATAGAATATATTCTTCTTTAGAAAAAGAGATAATGATTTTGTCACAGGAACAAAACATGGATATACTTTTATCAAAATGAATGCAAAAAGACCATATCATCTGGCTAGCAATTAAATATCCATACCCAAACTTCTTAAAACCTTTTTCATATCAAAGTAGAGAATGTTCACCATTTTCTCTGTGTGTGTAGGTACTATTAATTGTTGATATCTTAATAGAAGGTCAAATCATGAAAGGTGGTCACTATTCTAGTTGTGTTACCTTCCATAAACAATTCCTTTCAAACCAGGCAGACTGGTCAACTTGTTGAAAAAATGATCCTCATCATGAAAATGCTGCCTGTTACCTCACATATTCTGACTACATACCTGTAAGAAAATGGAATATTTCTTTATCCTTCTTTATTCAACAGACCTCACTCCTCTGGATTTCTAGGTCTTTCCAAAACTCAAAAGAAAAAGTTGTCTGAAAGCTTAACCTCTACTTTGTCATGGATTAAAAACATTCAAATTATGAAATATTTTACCATGAGAATTATGGTGTTGACAAAGTTTTATTGCTTTCTGTACCTATAAGTATAATTTATAAGCTTCATTTCTCTACTAGTTTGTTGAAAATATTACTGAAATTTATGTAATTTTCATCCCTAAAATTATACATATAACTTTAGAATACAAATCAATAATTATAAAAAAACTTGTGTTAAATTGTTTCATTACTAATAGCTCTATTTATTAACAAATATTAAATTTTATTATGCACAAATGATAATTATGTACCAACTATAGAACACAAAGAAAATGTTGTAATAGAAATTGAGTTTGAATTTATATATTATGGTAATAAGATTATTTGACAACAATGGTAGGTATAAGTAGTTGTGATATGCAGGGGCGGATCCAAGGGGGGGCCCAGTGGGGCCTGGTGCGCCCCACAGAAAATTATTTTTTTGGGCCCAGGGCCCTGTGTACATTAGGTAGAGTTGCTTACAGATATGAACTAATTGATCTATGTGGTGAATTCATCAGAGATCAGATAATCAAAAGCATCATGCAGGCAGGATATTTCAGTATCATGGCTGACAAAGTCACAGACACAACAAACACGGAACAGCTTCTTTAGTTATTCACTATATTGAAAACTTTGAGATACAAGAAAAGTTCATGGACTTCATTCTATGCAAAAATGTCCCAGGGAAGAATATCATGGAAACTATATTGACTAAACTCAGACATATGGTCTGGATCTGTCACTGTTACATGGACAATGTTTTGATGGAGCTGGTAGTATGGCTGGAAGAATTAAAGGACCTTCATCTATCATTCAGCAACAATATCCCAAAGCCACATATGTTCATTGTAATTCCCATGTGCTGAATTGGCTGATTATGTGGGCTTGTACACTGCAACCAATTAGAACATGATGGGCACTCTAGTTGAGCTGAATATAGTTGTCAAATATTCTCCAAAAAGATCTCTTCATTTCGAACATTTTATTGCAAATAGTGCTCCAGAATCAAAGAAAAAAAACATGTGGATTTATGCAGGACTTGTTGGGTGGCAAGACATGATGCCCTGTAAGTGTTTATGGAGCTATATGTGTCTGTTGTGGAAACACTACAAGATATT